>PVJS01001474.1:7500-97427 GCA_004027185.1 Glis glis | reverse complement strand
CTCCCCTTCCCCTCCCCTCCTCTCCTCTCCTTTCCTTTCCTTTTTCCTTTTTCTCCTTTCCTTTCCTTTCCTTTCCTTTCCTTTCCTTTCCTTTCCCTTCGATTGAACCCAGGGGCATTCTACCTCCGAGCTACACCCCCAGCCCTATGTTTTATTCTTTATTTTGAAACCGGGTCTCACTAAGTTGCGGAGGGCCTCACTAAGTAGCTGAGGCTGGCTGCGAACCAGGATCCTCCGGTCTCAGCCTCCCAAGTACTGGGATTACAAGTGTGTGCCACCACGTCCGGCTTACTTATATAATTCTAATATGCTGTAAATTTTAAATAAATGGATGGTAAAAACAGTCAGTAGATCATGAGAAAGAATTTAGTCCTCTAGAGACTTCAGTTCTCAGCATGTTTGAACTGTCTTTTATAAAGCAGTGAAACTCTTAATTTATGACTTTCATGTTATCTTGGTGACAGTGGAACGAAAACTGATTTTGAGTCAAGTTGGTGGTGAGGATCTTGGTGCCACTACCGGAGGAAGGCAGGAGGAAGAGGAGGGTTGGGACACGGGCCCGAGTCAGCTCGAGGTGCTCATGTGTCTTGTGGTGGGCACGTCAGTGTGACCCTGGCTGGCCCTGGAGCCAGGCCCATGTCAGAGTGGAAGAAGAGACTGGGGTGGTGCACACCCTCGCCAGCCTCCTCAGCAGCTGGAGACACGTGGCAGGGCACGAAGTGGAGCTTTAGAATCTCAGTCACTGGCCTTTGTGCCTGTCCTGGCTTTGCGAGGGCACCATGGCTGCCACTGGCGCACTCTGAGCATCTGCAGAGGCCTGTAGCCATGGCGACTGGAGACCACTGTAACTCTAGTCATATGTGCAGTGAACCTGGCTGTGGAGGATGCGCGTGCATGCGTGTGTGTGTCTGTGTCAGTGTCTGTCTGTCTCACTGGGGATTGAACCCAGGGGCACTCTCCCAGGGGCATTCTACCTCTGAGCTACACCCCCAGCCAGTTTTTATTTTGAAACAAGATCTTTCCTAAGTTGCTGAGGCTGGCCTCAAATCTGTGATCCTCCTGTCTCAGCGTCCCTGGAACTGGGATTATAGGTGTATATCACCATGCCTGGCTTTCAGACATTCTTGAAAGAAAGATGTTTTCTTTAAACGGAGGAAGTTCTTTTCCCACCCTCCCACTTTTGAATTATTCTTCTTCTAAAACAGCAGGAGGGAAGACGCTTATTCTTAACCGCCACCTAGTCAAGACCATCATCACCTGTATTTGGCCTGGTAGGAGACGGCAGAATGTATTTTTAATCTTACTCTCCTCAGACATTCATCACTTACTAAAAGGAGGCGGTAGCTGTGTCATAAACCAAAAATGGCAGGAGAGTCCCCCTTGGACTGTGGAAGAGAAACTGACCGAGTGTCGAGGACAGAGGTGCTTTGCACAAGGAAGCTGAGACGTGGTGCTCTGGGGGCGGGCAGGGCGGTTGGCACCGTGGGTGCTCGGTCAAGGTCTGTCCTCAGGCAGGCCTTCAGAGGCCTTGCCTCTGAAGCAGTCTTCCAGGCGGACCCTTGAGTGCTCACTGTATTCCCCACAGTCTGCTGGATGTTCTCAGGCAGGTCTCTCTGGGGACTTCGAGTCCTCTGTGAGTAATGTAGTATACTTAATGTAATTGTTAATGACTTAAATAAGCATTATGTAAAGAGTTTGTTCAAAAATTTACTATAAAGCTTATCTTAAGGTATGCAAAAATGCATTTTTATAAACATTGACCATTCCTTTATCATTTTTGCAATACAATAGTACTAGATTATGATCAAAATGTAAGTTTGGAACTGGGAGATAGTTTATTTGGTTTGAAAGCGGACTGTGTAGAGCATCCAGGTGCCCCGTGCTTGGCTGATGGGAGATCACCTCTCACCTTGGAGCAGGGTCAGACTGGCTCACAGGGAGCGTGCCTCTGTGTAAGCAGTCCTTGTTCAAGGAGCAGGGTTTGGATTCGTTGCCTGTTCGGAGGTGATTCGGAGTTCATTGTGCACCCATGTGGAAGGCGCACGCAGCCCTGCAGACCCAGGTGCTTCCAGGCACGGGCCAGTGGAAGGGGTGGCTGCAGGGTCTGGGTGGTAGATGCCATGCAGCAGCAGCAGAGCTGAACTTTGTCCCCAGGCTGCCACACGCCTCCCCTCACTTGGCCACAATGTCCTTGCTTGTCCAGATCTAGACTGTTAGAAGTCTCAGAGATCTTGGAGGGGACGGCAGCACATGGCGCTCACTGTTGAATGGAGCCACAGTGTCCTGGGGCAGTGGTGACTGGGACTTAAGTGTTGCTCCAGGGAGGGTGCCTGAGAAGAGGGGCGGTGGTCCTAGTGTGGAGCCCTGGGGCACTGGGACCTTGGAAGAAAGAGCTGCCCGTTCCTGTGTGGGGTCAGCAAGCAGCAGGAAACTGCAGGGCCCTGGTGGCCGAGGCAGCGGTCGCCTCTGTGGGCAGGAACACGATTCTGCTGGTGGAGCCTCGTCTCTGACAGCGCGTGCTGAACATGGACACACTGCTGGGTTCACGGAGAGTAGGGACTCTGCTGAGGTCCATTCTCCATCTGAAGCCGGCAGTTAGTGAGCGGGGACAGCAGTGCCAACAGGAATCGTGTCATGGAGAGCAGCATTGAGCAGTCCCGATTGTCCCCGAGGAGCGCGAGCCCCTCGCTGCCTCACACTCCCAGCATGCACCTCTCCTCTGTAGGCTGAGCAGGTGCGCTGCAGCTAAGCTAAAGAAACTAAACCGTAAAGCCCAAACCGCAGGTATGCCACCCACTCTGCTTGGGAATGTGGCTCCGCTGAGCTAGCCTGGGCTGTCTTGTGGAGGTTTGCCGATGGCAGCGTCCACACCGGCACTGTTCTGGTTCAGACCACAAGTCTGCTACAACTGCAGAGCTGGGGCTTTCATTTTGTGGATTGCCCTCTAGCTTTAAGTAGCCATATGTATGTGGTAGTGGCTAGGATTGGAAGGCAGAGCACAGCAGAGCGTAGACAGGATAGGCCCCATTGGTCTATGGATTTGTTTATCTCAGTCTCACCCCAAGGCCCACATGCTGCAGGTAGAACTGAACTTGGCAGTCCCCAGAGGCATGTCTGTGTTCCCGGGAGCACTCCTCTGCTGCTCTGGGCAGGGATGCATCTTGCTGAGAGACATGATCAAAGGGGAAGGTGGATACTTTCTCTTCTAGAACAGAACCAGGAAGGGTCTAGTACATCGAAACACCTCCTGCCAGCCAGGCGCCAGCTGGCAGTGCGTTCATGGGGATCAGCTGTTTACCCCCCATCTGCATTATTTACATTGACTGTTCACATCTACAGATCATCTCCACTTAAGCAGCAGAGTTACTCTCACACTCAGTGTAGAGCGGTTAGTGTCCACACTGGTCTTCTGAATCCCATGTTTCTTAAGACTAGCATATTATCTGGAGGAGAAGGGAGGGCCAGCTGGGACGGGAGTGTGTGGGAGTCAGAAGGAGCTGGAGGTCTTGGGCGCCCTGCCACACAGCCATCATAGTGCGGACTGGCGACTACTTGGCACGTGTTCTTAAGTTGGCTAGGAAGAGCCTGGCGAGCCTGTAGATGATGAACAATAGGAAGACCACGTTATCATCACGGTGCTTCGCCCGTGAGACTTTTCCTATTACTTGTGACTCACAGTTCTCCCTGGCGGTGTGATCTCTGCAGCCAGTACTTAGCGGTGTCAGGTACAGAGTGGTACTGATTAGGGCCCTGATGTTCAGAGTGTGACTCTTGTCCACTGTGTGGGTGTGGGGTCTGGAGGGGACGTGTCCAGACACTTGATGAGGTTGGAGCCTAGGGGCTACTTGGGGTCCTGGCTGCAGGGTGGGCAGCACACTTAGGGGTCTCAGTGTGCCGTGCTTTAGATACGCCCCACCCCAGACTCGTATTTTGAGACTTAATTGCCAGTAAGATAGTACTATCAGGTGGGGCCTCGAGGAGGGGACCAGGTCTTGAGGGCAGTCTCATGAAGGGTTAGCAGCCTGGTAAAAGAGGGGCTCCAGAGCTGTCCCCTTCTGCCACAGGAGGTTGCAGCCACCAGGCACCATCTTGGAAGGAGAGAGGCCCTCCCCAGACACCCTGCCGACACCTTGACCTTATGTTGGGAGCCTTGTCAGTCATCAGCTTTGAGGTCACCTTGGTCTGGCTTGGGAGGGGCACAAACTGTCCACTCAAGTGGACATTTCTGCACGCAGACACATCTCCAAGGACCATGAGAGCGATAAGCAAAGCCCCTGACAGCTTCCTTGTTTCCCCTTTCCTTCCCTGATTCATCCCTGACTACCTTGTTGTTTTTCCCTGGCTCCCCCCATGACTGCTTTGCTGTCTCCTGTGATCAATCATTTTTACAATGTTTTGGTTAAAAATTCCCAATAAAAGCAAGATGCTGGTGGAAGGACAGGAGGAGCTGATAGGTTTTGGTCCCTTTTCTCTGGGTGGCGTCCTCAGGGAGCAGGAGGTAATCTTTCCTGTCACTGTGCTGGTGGACAGAGACCAGCTGGGGAGCAGGGAAGGTGGGTGGTTCCTCCTAGGCTCCCTGCGCAGGCACCCTAAGGTCTGGAGAGGGGTAAAGTAGAGCCCGGCGCGCCCTGCTCCGGGCACCTGAAGAGAAAGGGACTTCCGAGCTGCTTCTTGCACCAGGCTTTGCGCTGTCTCGGTAGAAAAGTTACCAACTGGATAACTATGATCATTGTCTTCATTTTGTGCAGAATTTAAGGCTTTGTGATATCTCGTTTACTCACTGCCCAAAGAACTTGGGCTTGGGTGGTCACTCGGCAGCCTGGACGTTGTGGAGGGGCTCAGACTGCGCTTCTTCCCAGCGGCCCCTCCCACCTGCTCAGGGGCGGCAGGGACCAGTAGGCCTGGGCCCTGTGCACCGTCTTCGTGACGGGTCAGAGGGAGCCTTCCCTCCCGCTCTGCATCACTGACGGCTTTCTCCCTGTATGCCACGTCTCCAGGTCGCCCGAGGCCCAGCAGAGAGTCGGGGGCTGCTTTCTGAACCTGATGCCACAGATGAGGACCCTGTACCTGGCATACTGTGCCAACCACCCATCCGCCGTGAGCGTGCTGACAGAGCACAGGTTTGTTCACTGAGCCCTCTGCGCCTGCAGCTACAGCGCGCTGTGCAGTTAATACTTACCAAACGAGGAGGATTTGATTTCAGTCTCCTCTCAGAATAATGTGTGGGAAGGTCTGGTATGCGCTCTAAGATGCCGGTTGGCATGTTTGTAAAAGGAAAGGGTCATTTTGAAGTCTCTCTCCAGCCTAGACCCTTTGACGGGTGGGCTGGAGGAGCCAGTAAGTGATGGGACTTGTCCACAGGCTGCGTGAGGCTGCAGGAATCAGATTTCTCCTGGGTCTTAAAGCTGGAGGACTGAGTCTGGGTTGGGGAGGCTGCGTGAGGAGTGACCTGTTTCAGATGAGGACTGGACCCTGAATTCAGCAGAACACTGAATTGGAAACCCTTAGCTTGAGCTTTTCAGCCTGAAGCAAAATTAAAACATATGAAACAGAATGAGCAGATTTTTTCTTATAAGATGAGGCAGTATTTCCCGTGAGTTGGAAGAGGAAGTTGCAAGGCCTGCCCAGTGACTGAGTAATGGCCCAGTCACCAGACACTGCTGAGCATGAGAAGCGGGTTTGAGCTAGGTGATCAAGCAGACGACTGGAGCACGCATAGGCTCCGTTTCTGCTTCTAAAACAGGCATACTGTTTCTATTAATGTTTCAGGAGAAATTTCATGGCTTCTTTCTTTTTTTTTTTGTGGTACTGGGGATTGAGCCCAGAGGTATTCTACTTTTGAGCTACACCCCCAACCCGATTTCATTTCTTATTTGGAAACAGGGTCTCGCTAGGTTGATGAAAGTCTCACTACTTGCTGAGCCTGTCCTCGAACCTACGATCCTCTTGTCTCAGCCTCCCAAGTACTGGGATTACAAGCGTGCGCCACCACACCTGGCTATAGTTTCTTTCAAAAGCAGCAGTTCAGAATTTTTCTCAAGGCACAAAAGGAAAAAGTATTCACTGGCATCAAGATAAATTCCATTGTGCTTCTAATTTCAATATTTGGCTTCAATTTATTGCTAACTGAACATTTCAACTTAAAACAAACAAGCTTGATGAGGCAGCCTTGCTTGCTTGTCTGGAAATGCAGCGGAGGCTGCGTGGCCCGGGGGAGGGTGCTGTCTGCGCTCAGTTCACCTTGTGGGAGCCCGCCTGCTGCCCGCAGGTCCCGGGACCCCTGGCACACTCCACGCGCCTCTGGATTGCAGCTCCCTTTCCTGGAAGTCCCTGCTGATAAGCATTGAGCTAAATGCATGTGAACTGGTCAGATCAGAGCAGAATGATAAAGGCTTTTTCTGTCTTGTTAAAAAAAGGAAAATGACCAGGGCCATTTCCTGTTTCTTCAGTGTGCTCAAATATGAGCATTACAAATTTTCGAGCTCCTATTTGTGTTAAACATCTGCAGTCCTGAAATGAAGCAGCAGCTTTGACCGTGTGATGAAGAGAAGGGGGTGGGGCTGGAGTGCTCAGCCACCCAGGAAAGGGAAACCCCAGAGCCCCCGGCCCTGGGATGGGCACAGCATGATCCCAGTATGTGTTGTGCCACTCACTCCTGGGACTTACTAACCAAAGCAAATGTCCCCAGAAGCAAAATGCAAGTATCACGTTTGTGTCTCTGAAAATACTTCAGGAATTATTGTTGCATTGATGAGGGAGATACACAAAAAGCAAGTGGCATGTTATAAAAAAAAGATAAATGCTTTAATGTTTCTCTCCTTTTCTCTTTCGTGGGAGGGGGACTGATGTGTAGGGTGGGGTGGAGAGTACAGGAAGAGGGAAGGGCCGACAGTCTTGGGTAACCAGTCCGAGTATTTCTCTGCGGGAGTGAGAACATTGGAAGCAGCTAAGACTGGAAGTGTCCTCAAGTGGTCAGCGAGGCTCTCAGGAGAAGGCTGCGGGCAGCGCTGTTTATCCTCTTCTCCTTGTTACCTCAGTGACTGTTTGTGTTGTGTTTGAGGGGAGAACACAGCATTTCCTCAAAATAACCAGAGGAAAAAATACGGTTAAGGCTTGAGCGGGGAGCTTGGGCGTGTGGTCCCTGGGGTGCTGAGCGGGGAGTGGCAGCCTGAGGCTATGCTCTGGGCAGCAGCCAAGAGCAGGCGGTGCTTGTGTGCCCCCCTGAGGCCCCTGAGCCTGGAGACCACCCCCTGTCTGTGGCAGATCCCCTGCCCCTCCTGAGCACAAGTCTGCATTGGGACCGTGCGTTCTCGTGCCTGATGGCTCCTTTCAACACTCCTACTTACCACACTGAGTTTCTGCACTGGCAGCCTCTTGCTGCTCTCCTACAATTGGGAATTCCTGTGACCTCCCACGTCTCGGGGTAGAGTTACCTGGTCTTAGGCTTGAGCCTAGTTTTTGGGGATCAGTACGAGTGTAGTGTATTGAAGTTGAAATTACTTCTGTGTCCAGGTGTCTAGCTCGGGGCGCCTACTTGCCTGGCCCTGGGTTCCATCTGCAACTCCTGGTCCTTCTGTCATTTTAGTTTAAATTCTGAGTGTGATGCTTGCAAACAAACACACGCTCAGAGTCCCCCATTCTGTAGAGTTGTAGCTAATGGATGCCTTTCCCATGGTCAGACAGTGCCCACTGCTGACTGTTTTGAGTGAATTGTGGGTTTTGTAAGTCATTCTGTAGAAGGCTCTCTCCCCTGGCAGTCGGTCACGTTTTGCTTGGCACGGTCCTTTTTGTCTTGCAGCCCACGGCGTCACTTCAGTGACTGCAGGAGATGCTCTGTGGTTGCTGTCCACAGTGGAGAGTGAGCTGAAAGAGCCGTTGTTTTGTTAAAATAGCTGTAGTTAGCTGTTGATCATAGAACTGAACAACAGCAGCAGCCACCTTACACCACAAGACCATGATCCGGGAGGTTTATGCAGCTCTGTTTCGGCTTAGATGCGTGCATGTCTGGCTTCCAGAAGAATGTGGTGTGGATATTACAAGAAGTTACTTTTGCTTGCAGAAATTTTGCTCTTTTAGTTTTAGGGGTTTTGGAGTGGGTGTGATGAGTGTAGCTTGTTTAGTTTTGTTATTTTTTTCTGACATGAGTATAATTAGGAAATTTCATTAAACCCTTAGATACCAATAATGACCTAAATAGATTTTTTCCTTGGTTTTTATCATGGTGGAAAATGCTCAGCATGGGATTATTTTCAGAGGAGGTGAAATACACTTGTAGTGTCATAAAGATTGATTTTTAAGGGGATGTGCCTGATAAATTGTCCATTTTAGAGAAATGTTGGCAAAGTAGAAATTTCTCCTGCTTTGGTCGTGCTCTGGGACTGCTGGAGTGAGCTCTCAGGAGCGAGAGTGGTGTTTCTGCGAGGACGTGGGCTTGAACGGGAGCAGAGGTCGCCAGTGGTCCGGGCGGGCCTGTGCTCGGCCAGTGCCCTCACCAGGGAGGTCGTTTGTGCCACGTGCATGATAGCGCACCATCACTAGTGCAGGTGTGTGTGCCCGGCACAGGTTGTGTCACGTGGCTGCGACTCCCTCCTGCCCTTGGTCCTGGGGTCTGCTGCGCTCATCGCTGTCTAGCTGAGGAAGGAGTGTGGTGGGACGTGGCAGCTGTCCAGGGCCTCCTCTGGTGTGAGGACGATGCCGAGGGCAGCTCTGACAGTGGGAGTGTGGCGAGGGGCCGCTCCGGCTCCTGGGGCAGCGCAAGCAGGGGACAGGACAGTGCTGCCCCAGGGGCCCAGCACGCCACACAGTGCTTGTCTCAGCAAGCTGACCCTGCAGTTTTCCTGAGGAAACAGTTTCTGGGAGGCACAAAGTCATAGACACAAAGATGTTGAGTTGTGCGTTGCCTGTGAAAGCATGTGCCCACGTGTGCACACACACCTACAAGTCTTTGGATGGCTTCTTTGCTGATAATTTTTAAAATTGTATCATCATGGTAGGCTCTCTCTTATAGGAATAAAATAATTACACAGCGTCTTCTGTATATAGAATTGAGAAAATGTTCATTATATCTGTTTGTTATGATGAGGATTGTGTGAAGATCTTCTTTATAATTTGCTCTGATCTTCGTATCTGATGTGTGGTGCAGGCATATTTGGAAGATGGGCTTTTGGTGCGTGTGACTGAGCTGTGCTGTCACCAGTGCTGTGCAGCACAGGGAGGCCCGCTGTCCCCTTCCTGATGAGGCCACCCAGGTGTTTGCAGAGGCGCGTGGATAGAAGTCTTCTGAAGAGGGATCCATGCTTCAGAACGTACGCCTGCTTTCCCAGTCGCTCATCACGTGGCTTTTAACCCGATCCTGCAAACCCCCTTGCAGAGTGGGTGTGGTTGAGTAACTCTCCCCTTTGAGCCTTAGCAGGATCCAGGAGAGGGAGAAGTGGAAAGGGGGCATGCCCATGCCAGCTCTTCTTCCCACACCTCCCACGCACCGTGTGTTTAGCTCGAGCCATCTGAACTGGTCAGTACCACTTTTCAACCATCCTTTTCCTGAGGTTCAACCTGAATATTGCAGGTGTTTTCACCGGAGCCCTTCGTGTGTTGGCGTCCAGGGCTCGGGCAGAGGGCCTGTGCGGGAGCTCAGGGGCCTGGAGCCCAGTGTCCTGCGGTTTCTTGTGAAACCTGGACTCAGGATGGCCTCTCTCTTACTTTTTCTGTTAGGATTTTCATATTTATTTTAGGTTGTCATTTATATAATGTCGGGATTTATTTCTTCCCTTTAGGGAAGACGCCTAGATTCAGGAAAGTTCTTCCCCGAGATACGGTGTCATTTGAATCCAGTCCTTTGACTGAGACACCCTGTCTTCTAAGACACAGTGTGGTGATAGGGAGCTCCTGGTCTTCTCAACCTGTGGCATGGTCTCCTGGGACACGGCGTGATGACTGAGGGGTCTCCCAGGACTAGCCTGGCGACTTGTGTATCGTGCAGTCCCCCGGGATGTGCTGTGCACTCCTGAGCGTTTCCCCCCTTCTCAGCATGTGGTCGCAGGGCCCCTGGTGTCTGAGTGAGGCTCACAGTGGAGGTAGCAGGCACTCTGCACCTCCTCTTCTGCATCAGCAGTCCTGCACGTGTTGTTGACAGAGCTTGGTCCCACAGTGCCTGTCACAACATTCCCGTTGGTCTCTGAGAGCAGGGACAATGGACATGGTTGACTCAGGAGGACGCATCACAGGGAAGACGCCTGTGGAGCGACTAGGAAGCTGTGTCAGACTTGTTTCTGAGTTCCTTTAGTTTCTGGACACGCCCTTCCTTTCTCCGTCCTCCATGTACTGCGAGGATGCAGCGCGGTGATGCTGGGACAGCCTCCCGGCTCCAGAGCTTCAGTGCCTGATCTTTATGGAGCTTGCTGTGTGCCTAAGCTCAGGAGCCGGCGCGGCATCGGTGCGTGGCCTGTTCGTTCACCCTGATCTCGGGGCTCCTCTCCCTCCTCGAGCAGCTCTGTGTCATTCTTGCCAGGTAGAGGTTTGAGACGATGGGAATCCACTCCAGTTCAAAGCGTGCTGCTTCCATTTGGTAGGTCTGTGTGACGTCAGCGTGCTGCTGGACCTTTCTGCGAGGGGATTGCAAAGACACGTGTGTTCTGTGTGAGAGCGGTGATAGGAACCTTTGGGGGTTCCCTCTGGCATCTTGAGGCGTCCCGCACAGGTTCAGTCACAAAGCTCCAGCCTTCAGAGTGTGCGCGAGACACTTGTCTCTGAGAAGCACTGGCCTTGCTGGTGCAGCAGAGCCTCGCTCGCTTGTGGCCCTGACCCCAGTGTCTCTTCTTTCTCGCCTTGCCCTTTGCCCAGCGAGGACCTGGGGGAGTTCATGGAGACGAAAGGTGCCAGCAGCCCCGGCATCCTCGTGCTGACCACCGGCCTCAGCAAGCCGTTCATGCGCCTGGACAAGTACCCCACGCTGCTCAAGGAGCTGGAAAGACACATGGAGGTACTGCTGCTCCTCCCCCTGACCCCAGGCTGGAGCCGGGGGCGGTGGTGGCGTCAGGCTTGGGGTTTGTTTAGGAGTAGAGTTTGTGACTTAGTGGATCTTGAAAACGATCTTGCTCGTTGTGAGGGTTTTCTCCTCGCCCTGCTCTCTAAGAAAGTCTTGCCTCTGCCTCCTTTCTCTCGTCCACTGCTGCTGAGCAAGTCGCAGAAGCTGGAAAACCTGAACTCACTTCACAGTGTGGGGGTGTCATAGCACGAACATTAGCTGCGACAGTGCCTGAGCTGCCGAGGCATGAGCATGACAGAGCCATTCCAGTAACGATCATGCTGGTCGTAGTTTTGAATCGGGGCAGACCTGGCAGAAGGTTACTTCTCCCCGCTGCTTGCCTCAGTGCTAGACACCTGCAAACCCGAGTGTGGCCCTGTTCCCAGAGGCTTGCTTTACAGAACAGGTGCCATTTGCTGGCCCCTGATCTTGGCTGTTCTGTTACAAATTATTTTCCCCTGAAGTCCGTTGGCTTCATGATTTAATTAAAGAAGAAATGCCACTTCAGTGTTGAGAATAAAAGGACTCATCAAAGGCTGAAAAATATTAGAAAGGTTTCAGGCTAGCCTTCAGAGAGTGGCTTTTTAAGTAAACGCTTCATTATGAAAGTTAATGATGTGTTTCTTTTGACCAAAGGATTATCATCCCGATAGACAAGATATTCAGAGATCCATGACTGCCTTCAAGAACCTTTCAGTAAGTGGCCATGCACGTTACGGTTTCCTCCTCAGGTGTCGTTACGCCAAGTGATGTAGAATTACCAACAGAAAAAGCTGATGGAGAACTGATTTGTGAATTGAATTCAGTGTTTCCGCAGATGAAATAGAAATAAGTGAATGGTCGCATTCCATGACTAGCAAGTTCTCTTGCTTTAGTGGACAGTGTGCCAGAAACATGGTGTGGAGATGATGTTTGAGGAAAGCTCCACATGCTCTCCTTACCTTAAGATGAAGTGTTCCCTCGCCTCCGTTCACGAGCTCTGTAGTGATATTCTGGGAGCGCAGTGCTCGTGGCACGGCTGTCCTGTTGTCGTGTTGTCTTACCAACTGTGTTTTTGATATATGTGCCCTTTTTATAGCATAAGTTGTACTTATCCTTTTCCCCCTTTTGCTTCTCTGTTGGCAGACACTAATAAAGACAGAACGAAAATATTTTTCTTGTCTGCTGTACATTTCTTTTTCCTAAAAGTGGCAAACCTGCTATATTTCTCTAAAATAATATTTAGTATTTCAGAGCAATTGTGCATTTTGTTTCTCTTGATTTTATTCCATACTTTAAACAAAACTTGTAATTCTATACAGTTTAGCAAATTGCTCAATAGATTGCCAGTCTTAAGATGTAAAATACAAAGCAATTATTGTCTTAAGAAGAAGCGGTGCGACCGAAACTTCAGATTCTGGAAGCTTCTATGTCTTTGAACAGTGCTCTTCTGTGTTTTGCAGGCCCAGTGTCAAGAAGTACGGAAAAGAAAAGAGCTTGAGTTGCAGATCCTGACGGAAGCCATCCGGAGCTGGGAGGGAGATGACATCAAGAGCCTGGGCAGTGTCATTTACATGTCCCAGGTCATGATTCAGTGTGCAGGAAGCGAGGTACCGCAGTCCACGTTGCCACGATGTGTCCATCCCACCCGTAGGGTCTCGTGACCCAGGACTCTAAAGGAGTGTCAAGTGAGGATGGAGTTTATAGGAGTCCTGGCTTAGATCATACTTGTGTTCCACTTTTTGTCCATGACCAACACCTAGAGGTTTAATTAAAGTATAATGGAGAAGCTCGGAGCTGAGATCCACCAGGACTCACTTGCCCAGAGCCCGGGTGAGCTGGGAGATGGATCCAGGCAGGACTCACAGGAGGCCAGTGTGTGCTGATGGCCGCCACAGGGCCAGACCTGCTGGCCTCGGCTTCCTGTCCATGCGGTCACTCTCAGAATCTGCTGTTTTCCCTGGTTTAGCCTTTTTCTCTTAATTTTCACTAATTGGCCTTCGCTTATGGGAGTCAGTTTTCTTCTGGGTTTGGTTAAGTGAGAGATCAAACCAGATTCTTGTAATATTACCCACAGTGAAAACTGAGTGGTTTGTGTTTTATGATTTGTATGATTGATATGTTCATTGGATTAGTAAGTGGGCATCTCTCACCGAGTTTTATACTGCCTCAGCAACAAATAATCAACCTGATGGAAACATGCTAATGGCCCATTTTCAAACACGAAACTCTTAGGACAGTAAGCAAACTGAACTTTCATTCATAGTGTGTATTCCTCCCCCCATAAAGTTTTAACATATCAGCGCCTGTGTGGACCAAGGTCTTGTAGTTTGGGAACCACAAGAATCATGAATTTCCTTATTTACCACATTGATCAAAAACACCCAGATTATTTTAGAAGCAGTTCGTTTCCTAATCATACGATTTTATTTATTTATTTATTTATTTATTTATTTATTTATTTAATTAATTTATTTATTTTTTTTGCGGTACCGGGGATTGAACGCAGGGGTGTTCTACCTCCGCACTACGCCCCCGGCCCTATTTTTCATACTTTATTTTGAAACCGGGTCTCACGAAGTTGCGGAGGGCCTCACTAAGGAGAGAGAGAGAGAGAGAGAGAGAGAGAGAGCGCGTGTGCGCGCGAGTGCGCCCGCGCTGAGGCTGGCCGCGAACCTGGATCCTCCGTTCTCCGCCTCCCAAAGTACTGGGATTACAAGCGTACGCCACCACGCCCGGCCCTAATCATACGATTTTAAACTTTAAGATAATCTATGGAAACACTTCCAGGCATGTTCTTTGTAGTACTAGATCTCCACAGCATTGGTGGGTATTGCTCAAAAACCGATTCAGAGTTGTCAGGACCAAGCTGAAAAGATGCTTCTGCCGCTCCTCAGAGCCCGTGCTCAGGCTCTTCCAGGAATGTCTTGAAGCTTCTAGAGGAGAGCGTACCGAGCTGCTCTCCGCGACTTCTTTACAATACAGAACTTTCTTTTTCAGGGTGCGTTGCATAGCACGTCTAGTGTTCTGGAGACTGTGCGGGGGAAACTGCTTCCTTGCGTTTGCCTCCCGTCTTTGGACAGGTTGAAATGCCGCGTGAGCAGGATGGTCTGGCATTTCAGTTTCTGGGTCTCCTTGTAGATTCTTGAGCATTTCTGTTTTAGATGTGGTCTCTAGCTTTTGTTACTTCATTGAAGCAAATGCTTTTTATTTTTTTATTTTATTTATTTATTTATTTATTTATTTATTTATTTATTTATTTTTGGTACCGGGGATTGAACCCAGGGCGTTTTACCTCCGAGCTACACCCCCAGCCCTATTTTTTATACTTTATTTTGAAACCGGGTCTCATGAAGTTGCGGAGGACCTCACTAAGTAGCTGAGGCTGGCCACGAACCCGGATCCTCCGGTCTCTGCCTCCCAAGTACTGGGATTACAAGCGTGCGCCACCACGCCTGGCCAAGCAAATGCTTTTTAATACACAAGTACTGCTTATAAGTCTTTCATGTAAACCAGAAAAGTTTATGGGATCGATGAAAACTTACCGACATGTTGAAGGGCTTATGGAAGTGCCAGGAATTAATAGGCCAGAATTTATTTTAACATTTTATCCTATCCTTTGAGCTTGAAGAATCTACCTGTTCTCCCCCCAAAATTTTCTAAGTTCTTTTTCTCGTTTTTACTTTGAACCATAAGAAGAAAATTTTAGATTGGCTAAAAATAGTGAATGGCCTAGCTGAGCTCCTTAACGGAGTACTTTTCAAAGCTGTCACACACAGGTTCTAGTGAGTCCAGGATCTTATAACCATTGAACCCAGGGGCATTCTAACCCTGAGCTACACTCCCAAGTCCTTTTTATTTTTAAACACTAAGTTGCTGAGGCTGGCCTTGAGCCTGCAATCCTCCTGTCTGCCTTCCAACTACTGGAATTACAGGTGTGTGCCACCATCCCCAGAATTTTCTCTCCTTTTTATTTTGAAGAATTTATCAATCCATGGTCTTCACCTGTTTGTAAAAGCTCTCTGACTTGTAGGTTAAGGCTTAATGTAGAATTGACCAGAATTTTGTTTCTATTTATCTAATACAATTTGGTAGAAGTGCCTAAATAGGAAATACAGTTTAACGTTTCATAGTGCCCAATATAAAGTAAGAATTGTGTTCACATTTGTAAGTAGATGTGCTTTTAAAATTATTTGGATTTCTTTGTTTTTTTTTTTTTATATTAGGAAAAGAATGAAAGATACCTTCTACTCTTCCCAAACCTTTTGCTAATGTTGTCTGCCAGTCCCAGGATGAGTGGTTTCATCTATCAGGTAAAGCATGTTTGGAATTGTATTTTATTACTCTCTGTGGATCTGGGATGTACTGTCAGGCTGACTTGGAACTTTTGCACGACATACTACATACATATGTCTGCTTCTGCTGTGTGTAGCACTTCATGTGTATTGCCATGCATTTGAATATGGACACACAGCTCTTTCCTGTTGTGCATTTTGTTGTGACCATGCAAACAAGCTGGCGTTAATTCTGAGCAGAAAAGAAGTAACCTTGGTGGAGTGGCCTTGTGGGGGTGGCACGTGCCCTCAGTTTGTTGCTGGCTGTGTCATCTGAGTCTAGCACATTGCCTCTAAGAGGTTTTGCTTTGTTCTGCAGAACTCAGCAGGGGCTGTGGGTTCAGTGGGATGGTAGAGGCCAGGGTTTTTGGTAAGAGGTGCAGCAACCCCAAATACTGCAGCACGTAACGTGGGACGTTTAAGTTTCTATTTTTTAATCATTTCACTGGGTTTTTTTGAGAAACAGAGAGATGCTTTTGGGAAAAATAACGCAAGTTTTTTTTCTGCTGCCACCCTGGTGAGAATGGCAGTGTTTAGGCCCCATTTCCTCTATCTGGGAGATGCTCTTGGTAGGTTTCTTCGTTGTCTTTCTGCGAAGTTACAGAAGCTAATATACCTCCCCATCCGGTACCTCCCCAGAATCTCCGCAGTTTGCAGATGTGGCTGTGGTAGGAGCTGCGGCTTTGTCTTCTCTGGGTGGCGTTTCATTGGTGTGTGTCTCATTCCATTAAGGACCAGAGCATCCTGAGTGACAGCAGTCCTGCTTTGTCTTTACCCAGGGGGGCTTGTCACCACACAGTCATTCCAGATAACCGTGTTGAAGTTGGTAAAGCAAGCAAGGGCAGCCTCAGAAGCATCACTCCTGGCGTGCACCGCCGTGGCCAAGGAGAGGCTCTGGAGGCTGGGATGGCACCTTCTGGGTCCTCCTTGCTCGGTGACCCTGTGAGCCCAAGCCTGAGGCCTTTCCCGCCAGCTCTTTCTAGCCTCCTCTTCAACACCCTGCAGAGCCTTGTCCCAGTGTTGGCTGAAGACAGAGTCGTAGCCCAGCTGAGGGGTAGGAGCTTGCTACCTGGGTGGGCCTCGTCTCCCTACCAGGCTGGCGCTCATGGGATTGCCTTGTGCCTCTGAAGACCCCATCACACCAAAAGGATCCCATCTTCCTGTTTTTGACCGGTTTCCTGGGAGGATTCTTTCTCTGAGTATAGTGAGCTCTGGTCTGTGTACCCTCAGTGTCCATTTCTACTCTTGGAACGCTGGCTCTGGGGATGTGAGAGCCAGCCACAATAAGTTCTGTATGCTGCTGATGAGATGTGCCGGGTTAAACAGGATCATACCGCTTTGTTTTCTGTAGGGCTTCTCAAAGCTGTTCAGATACCTGCGTGTATGATGAGTCTTGGTCACAGAAGTGTCAGGCGGTCTGCTGTCTTGCCTACCATACTTCAGAAAGTCTTCCTCTGCCTCACATTGTTGGCACTTTGGACTAGATAATTATTTGCTCTGGGTGGGCAGGGGTGGTGAGCTGTCTTGGGTGCTGTAGGGTGTTGGTAGCCTCTCTGGCCTCTGCCTGTCAGACATCAGGAGCACCTGCCAGGTTGTGGCATTACCACATGTCCTGTGGGGACAACTCCCTTGTACCTTGTTGGGAAGTAGTATTTTGGGGGTGCCGATGGAGTCCAGCCCCTTGGCTAACAATTGTCCCCGGGCAACTCAGCCCAAAACACCCATGGACCTTTCGTAAAGGCTTCGCCTAGCTGGCCGTCGGGCTCATGGTTTATGTGAACGGGGCGGGTTGCTTTGTGTGTGGGTCGCTTTGATTTTAGCAATCAGATGGCAGCTCCCTAGCAGAATCCCTCAGCCCGCGCTTCCCACTCAGTGTGGCTCCTCAGAGAGGACGGCGACCTGCTGCTTCTGTGCTGCGCGGCCTCCGCACAGCCACACTTGCTGTTTGGCCGACTGCAGAGCGTAGCTGCTATCCACTTCCTGTTCTTGACTTCTTCCCAACCTTTGCCTTCAGACTTGGAACTCCCTCTTCCTCTACGAGGCAAATACGTGCTTCCTTTCTAGAAGCGTGTCCTTTGAACAGCTGCTGTAACACTAGTTTTATCATAAACGGAGATGTTTTTGTGTCCTGGTGTTTATGTTTAGGTAAACTCATCAGATGGTGTTTTGCTCAGTTTTTGTACTCTCCCTTTTTGCTAGTTCAGTTTCTTCATTATGGTGTTATTCTTATTTGAGGTAGATTCTTGTATTCATACGCACTGCTGTAAGCAGAAGAGCTCTTTTGGTCCACACCATTTCCTCTGCCATTTCTAATGTCATTTAATATTTTCTTTAATACTGGTGTCTTATTTATAGAAAAGCACTAACTGCATTTTTTGTGGGGGGGTCTTTTTTAGGGAAAGCTACCAACGACAGGAATGACAATCACAAAGCTTGAGGACAGTGAAAATCATAGGAATGCATTTGAAATATCAGGTGATAGGACCAGCTGTGTGAGCGCTGTCTGTCACGCCGGGGGAGGCAGCCTGTCCCTCGTGAGCGGGCCGTGGTGTTTTTGCATCGTTGTCACGTTCTGGGTGTGTGCGTGTGTGCCTTTTGCCCACGTTGCCACTTGAGCCCGTTTTCCTCACCTCCTCTAGGAAGCATGATCGAGCGGATACTAGTGTCTTGCAACAACCAGCAGGACCTGCACGAATGGGTGGACCACCTGCAGAAGCAGACGAAGGTCACGTCCGTGAGCAACCCCACCATCAAGCCCCACTCCGTGCCGTCGCATACCGTAAGGCTCCCGATGTGGTGGGCTGCGGGGGTGGGGCGTGGTGTGCTCAGGCCGGCCTTCCACTCCATGGTGCCTGGTCCCCACCCTGCAGTGGGCTGCCCTGTGCTCACGCTCACGTGACAGCCCGTGGTCGTGCCTGCTCACGAGTGGCGTGGCTCACTGCCTTTGCTCGGGGTGGGCCCAGAAGAATAACTTGGGGGTTCTCCTACTAACCCAGGAGCCACTGGTCCATGGATGATTTTTCTGAAAATTTTAACTTTGTTTATTGCATTGCATTAAAATAACAACAACAACAGCAAAAAACCTCAGAAGATTAATAATGAAAGTGAAAAGGGTCAGGCTCATATTGAAGGTGATTTTTGACTCATTGTTTTGATTTTAAGATGTTCATTTATTTTTTAGTTAGAAAAAGCCCAGCAGTTGTTTGTTTTTGTTTGTTTGTTTGTTTTTTAAGAGAGAGAGCATTTCAAAATAGAACAACACCAAAGTTTCAGTGTCTAAACCTTTCTGTACTGGTATTTTATGTTTAGGAAGTTGATGTTGAATTATTTCAACATTTATCATCTTTATCCGATACTGTTAAAGTTGGGCAGCCCTGTGAGGGGATGGATGTGGTTTCACTGCACCCTCAGGTGCACATTGTCCTCACGTCTAGTAGGTTAGGAGGATGGCTCAGCCGTGCACTTCACCCCCTTCATCAGCCAAGTTCAGGGTCATTCTCTTTCTCATACAGACGCCTCCTACCACGGCGCTCACTTTACATTTGTCCTCACACTCGAGGCTCAGATGGAGGAGGCCACCACCATGTCAGTCTTCTTTCTTTCAGCAGTTGGCGGTCAAAACTCCTTGCGTGCTTTAGCTAACATTTCAGTTTGAATGACTCTGCTCTGTAACTTCTCTTTCAAGTCCTGAAGACACCTAGCTTTCATGAAACCAAATCTATTGCAGGAATATAGGTATATGCATGAATATTTGTACCGTCCAGTGGAAGTGCTTTTTCATGCAGATTTTCAGTAACAGCTTGAGACGAGGCTGTATAGAGTGTCACATCAGGGCAGCTCCACTGCGCGCCTGGGCCTGGCGTCTCGGCGCTCCCGTTGGCATCTTGGGAGGCGCCGTGAGCAGGCGCACCCCACCTTCTCCTGGGGCTTCCCCGACTCCCTGGGGATGGCTGTCCAGCCCGAGTGGTGTGCCTGTTCCAGCATCGAGCATGCCTGACTTCTTCAAGTAAGGAGGAACAAGCCAAGCGCCCGTCACTGTAGTGCTCGTGCTAGGGGCGTCTTACACGGTTCTACCCGTGCGTGTTGTTTAGTTTGAGAAAGCTTCTCTCAGTGGTTCTCACACCCTCCTCCACCCAAGGACTAGCCTGTGGGGTAATAGACAGCCATGGCTTCTGCTCTTGAGCACCCAGTGTTGGCTGCTGCGCCGGCCCTTTCAGCGCGTTTCCCATATTCACGCCTTGAGGGTGGTGGCCTCCCCCAGGCCTGCAGCTCCCAGCACCAGCCGGCTCACCCCCACAGGCCTGCCTCGCTGTGGGCGGACTTGCGGCCATCACTCATCCCAAGCGTTACTTATTAAACATTTTCTTATTTCACTGTCCGCGCAGTGGATGTTTTTCAGTTTTCCAGGAATATGAACCTTATTAATAACACACTCCTCTAAGAAATTAGATTTTTTTTTTTTTTGCGGTACCAGGGATTGAACCCAGGGGCGTTCTACCTCTGCGCTACATCCCCGGCCCTATTTTTTATACTTTATTTTGAAACCGGGTCTCACGAAGTTGCGGAGGGCCTCACTAGGTAAAGAGAGAGAGAGAGAGAGAGAGAGAGAGCGAGCTGAGGCTGGCCGCGAACCCGGATCCTCGGGTCTCCGCCTCCCAAAGTACTGGGATTACAAGCGTGCGCCACCACTCCCGGCTCAGAAATTAGATTTTGAATAATGTTGTTTTCACTAAATCTGAGTTTTTCAAGAAAATACCTTGTTTTAGCCTTGAGCTTGACACTTCTCTGTGAAGGGCCAGGTAGTACCTGTTCTGGGGTTCTCGGGTCTGTTGAACTGGACTTTGCCCTTTTGACATGAGTCGGCCTGACTGCTGTGCCCTAGGAACCTTACCCCACCCCAGGGGTCAGGCCCCAGTTCTCTGCCAGCCCACATGACCAGGTGGTAAGTTGTGTGTGGTCATATTCCAGTACAGGGATGCCTGCTCCTTATGAGATGCTGATGTCTGTGCTCCACAGAGATGTGGACTGTGGGTGTGCTGGCCTCAAGCCCTGGTGCAGAGCTGGGCGCGGCCTGAAGCTCACTGCTTGGCCGGCCTCCCTGGAGTGTGGGTGATCCCGTCTCGCGTCGACTGCACCAGTCTCATGCTGTCTCTGCTCTTGCTTTTGTGCCTGGCAGCTCCCCTCCCACTCCATCACCCCGTCCAGCAAACACGCGGACAACAAGCCTGTGGGGTTGACACCCGCCTACCACACGCTCCCCCACCCCTCCCACCACGGCACCCCCCACACCACCATCAGCTGGGGGCCCCTGGAGCCGCCGAAGACCCCCAAGCCCTGGAGCCTGAGCTGCCTGCGGCCTGCGCCCCCTCTCCGGCCATCCGCCGCGCTCTGCTACAAGGAGGTGAGGTGCTTTGGGGGAAGGCGTGCACAGCTCAGGGCCTTCTCCGTGTGCCCCCTGGAAGTACAGCTGCTGGGGCAGGGCCCGAGGTGCCGTGGACTCCCGGGTCCCAGGGCGCTCACCTCATGCGTGCCATTCACTACACCTGTGGCCCGACCTTCATTTGAGATCCTGACCAGGGACCTGGAGCTCTTTGGGGTGAAGAAAATGAGTGATAGTGTGAGCATGTGTCAGCATGCGTGTGAGCGCGAGTGTCCTGTGTGAAGGATCGTGCTTACGAGTGAGCACTGTGGGGACGAGTGTGCTTAGGAGTGAGCGGTGTGGGGTGAGTGTGCTAATGCGTGTGGTATTAGCATGTCAGCACGCGTGAGTGTGAATGTTTGAGAATGAGGGTGCGAGCGAGTGTAGTGGGGAGCGTGTGGGTGTCATGGTGTGCCCTCACTGTCCAGCGAGGGCCGCGTGGCCCGCGTTGCGGGCGCAGACAGACCCTGCCTCCACTCCCGCAGCACAGGGGCAGTGTTACGTGAGAAATTAGTGTCAGTCCTTACATTGCTCTTAATGAATTTGCTGAGAATCATGTTCCCCAGGTGAGAATATTTTAATTGTGGGCAGTTGCTTGAAAATTATTGATATTCTTTGTTAAATAGTTTAGTGTTCATAGTATAAAGAAAAAGTGATATACTGCAAGCAAGAACTGAGGGAGATTTAATTACTGGGGATAAAAATTGGGGCAAAACTGTTAGAGAACAGGTGAGAGAGGTGGTGATGGATCAGGCTGGGCGTGCTCTCGCGCCGCATGGAGCAGAGCTTTCGTTTCTGACTGTGGCCGCTCTCCCTCGCGCTTCGTGTCCTGTAGTGAGAAGTCCTCCTACAGAGCGGGCGCAGGAGCCGGAGCTTGTGGAGCACTGCCCTGCAGCCCTCTGGTGTGGAGCCTCCTGCCTCCACCATGCGTGCCCAGGCGCTCTCTGGGGTCTGTCTTCCCTTGAGTAGGGGAAGCCACAGAGCCCACAGTGTATATGTTTCTTCTGGAAGTGACTTCTACATTTCTAAGAGCTGTTTAAATGTTTGTTTTTACGGAGAAGACTTTTAAGGGACAACTTTTTAAGTCCAGCTTTCTCCCTCTGTGCGTTGAGTCAGGTTCCTTCTGTAGCACCCCTTGATTTTGTAACTGAAATGGTGCAGGCTAACCTTTTTTAGTATTGATGTGCTCTACAGTTGAAACCTCACCCTGCCCTGTTGGGCTTTTACTTAAAATGAGGGCGTGCGACGCAGGCGGGTGTGGGGATGCTCCCTCCCGAGCACATCTGCACGGCCCTGCGCGGCTCCTGCGCTCGGTGCCAGTGGGCTCCGCTCCCTCCCTGGACCTTCCCATGAAGGCGTCAGCGCCTCCCGGGGGAGCGGGCCTGACCCGCCTTCGCCTGGAAGCCGCTGTGGTCTCCTCATGTCTTTCTAGTTAGCTCTGCAGGAGGGTCTGCTCCAGAGCTGGCAGCCCGCCCCGTCCTCCCCACCGTTAGCTCCCTGTCCTTGCTCTCCTGCCAGCGGGGACACCTGCCACTTGCCATCAGGACTGGTGAGATTCAAGTAACACGAGGGTTTTATTAGAGCCAAGGAACAGTAGTGACTAATGCTGAGAATGCCCCGTGGATTTGACGTGGATGCTCGGCAGCTGGCGGGGAAAGCCAGCATGTGAGAAGCGGGGTGCTTGATGGTGGCGCAGTGGTCCCAGCACGCCAGTGAAGCCGAGGGGCTCTGGCATCTCTCAGCATTTCTGTCCTCTGTGTTTCCCCAGGATCTTAGTAAGAGTCCGAAGACCATGAAGAAGCTGCTGCCCAAGCGCAAGCCGGAGCGGAAGCCGTCGGACGAGGAGTTCGCTTTGCGCAAGAGTGAGTGCCGCGGGGCCCGGGGAGGACGCGGGCTTCCTTCAGAAGGTGCGGGTGTCAGCCTGCCTGCCTGCGGCCCTGGGCCCCACTGCTTGCTGGGCCGGGCTGCGCTGCAGGCAGGGGCTCGCCGGCCCTCCCACCCCTCTGGCCCGTAGCATTTTCTGAGGTGATTTCCTGCAGCCTTCTCTTCTTTCCACCTCCCCCTGCTGTCTTCATGTGTCAGTCACCCGAGCCGCAGCCCTTGCCGTGCGTCTCTTTTCTAGGGTGTGATCTTCCGCAGGCTCTTGAGGAACCGGAAGGAGTGTCTGACCCCTCCCCAGGGTTCCCACGTGGTGCTCACGGGAGCATCTCGCACTTGGGTGCTCAGGCGATAGCTTTGGGATATGGAGAGACAGAGCATGAGTGATGGAGAGCTGCCCTTCCCCCCTTCTCCCTCTCCCGCTTCATGACTACTGGAAAGGTGCTCAGCGGGCAGATGGCTGGCCGGGGGACTGTCCAGCACTGAAGGGAAGTGCCTGGTGAGGACCCGTCCCACCAGGGCCACAGAGAGCCGCCTGACCCTCCCGTCCTCCCGTGGCTCACGGTGCTGAAGGGCGTTCCCAGGTGCCGTGACTCTCTGGAGTCGCTCTCCTTGTCACCTTACCCGCAGGGACCCTCTAGCGACTTATTTGCAGAAGCAGGCTGCTGGGAGAGATGTTAGTTAGAACTTGACTGTAGCTGGCCTTGTATGTGGAAGGCGGCTGCTGGGCACAGCAGCTCTGACACACAGTGCTGGGCCAGCCTGGGCTCGGGCCCACAGAGTGAGCCTCCTGCCTGTCCGTAGAGTAAGGCCGTTGTGTGTTGGAAGAGGCCAGCAAGGTGACACCCCCCTGCAGCTGCACAGCAGTCGCCCTCTTCATCCCTGTCCCATCCTGTGGCCGCAGACACCGTGGCACAGGTCATCATCCTGCACGCTCCTTCTCCAGCTGCGAAGGCCCCTGGCCACTGGAGCAGCATGTGTAGCTCCTCACGAGAGGGGTGAGGCCCTGGGCCTGGCAGGACCCACTCTGTCCCTCTCGCTGCTGTTGCTCGTGTGTAAAGGGAGGTGAGGCCTGGCTGGGGGATGTCCGGTGACCCTCCTGCACCAGGTGTTTGCTGAGTACTAGGATGCGCTGCAGGTGAGCTCGTCGGTCGTCGGCAAGCACTTGCCCCTTCTTTGTGCCGGAGCGAGAAGCACAACCGTCAAGGAGGGTCGCACCTCGTCCTGGAGCTCAGCTTTAAAACACACAGACAGGAAACAAGACCAGTGGGTGCTCAGTGCGTTCTGGGGGATGCTGCAGACTGGTGGGAGCAGGTGGTGTTGGGGACAACCTGGGCGCAAGGCGGCCTCTGAAGAGGATTTGGGGTCTCTCCAGGCCCTGGCTCTAGGCAGGAGGCATGAGCTCTCTGTGGCCCCAGAGCTGCCTGGGAGTTGGGAGTTGGGCAGTGCCAGAGTCTGAGCAGAGGTCTCCCTTCTGCTGGAGAGCAGATGGGTTGGGGTTGAAACAGAGCTGGGCGAGAGAGGGTGAGAGAGGCTGGTGGCTGGACCGCGGTGACAACGGTAAGATGCAGGCAAAGCTCAGTGGTTCTGTGAAGATGGCGTCCGTGGCGGTGCTTCTCTGTGGGGCAGCATTTGCCTCAGGGGCATTTAGCAATGTCTGAACATTTTAGTTGTCACCACTGAGTGAGGGCACTACTGTCATCTAGTGGTAGAGACCAGGGATGTCGTCCAGTGTGCTGGCAGTGCCCGGGCTTCCAGCTGTGTGGCACAGGGTGCACCGCAGGCCACAGTGAGTAGAGCCCTCTTCAGTGGCGAGCCCAGGAGCACGCCCAGCATGAGATTCTCAGGGGATGTCGAGGAGGAAATGTCAGGCTCTGACGCCCTGGGGGAAGGTCTGGGCTAGGGTGAAACCCCGCCTTAGATGGCATTCAAGCCTGAGGTTGGACAGACAGACAGGAGAAGCAGTAGAGCTCCTGAGCCCTCTGCCCTGCAGTCCTAGCAAGTTAGGGATGGAAGGACCTTCGAAGCAAAGGATGGAAAGAAACTATGCAGATGGTCTCTGTAAACGGCGCCTTGTGCACGGCAGGCGCTCAGTGGACTCTGCTTTAGTCGCTGTAACTTTGTAAGTTGTTTCCTTTACTACCTTCAGAATCCCAGGAGTTTCTCTAGTCTGTGATACAGCCCGTGACAGGCAGCGGGCGTGTGCTGTCCTCGCGTTGCCTCCTTTAAGTTGTCTGCAGTGTGTGATGAAGGTGGATCAGCCATGGCTGCCGGCTGTTGGAAGCCAGAGCTGTTTCTGGCTCTGTGATTCTTTCTCTGTCTTTGTGTGACGTGTTTGTCCTCATCCATGTCTGAAAAGAGCAGTTGGTTTCGTCATCTGGTCAGGAAGTGTCCCCACAAAACCCAGGCCCCTGCCACCTGCAGCCCGCCATTGGGGAGAGATCACCTAGTGACAGCCCTTCCTGGAGTCGAGTTCGTCACGGGAAGCCTGTGCAAAGTGTGGTTCCTGGTGGTGAAATCGAAGGTTTCTCCTCAGTAGTTTTTATTTCTCTGCACTGTGATTTATTGTCTAGTAGTGAATTTGACTTGCCTTGTATATGTTTTACTCTTAAAATGATATTGAGGCTTAATTATTATGCAGCTATTAATATTTTGGCCTTCTGTTCTTCTCATTTTTATTAGAATAGGGGAACCTTTTAAAACATGTGCTCCTTACTCAACTGGTCTGAGGGCTGTGCCTTGTCCTGCTGCCCTGAGAGGCTGTTGGTCTGGAATGTTCTGTTCTCAGTGCCTGGTCTTTGGAGAGGAAGCCAGTGTCTAGTAAGCAGCCCACTGCAGGGGGACTGGAAGGAGCTCTGGCTTGGTGTTGTGAATTTCATGGATTAAGTTCTGAGTAGGAATTTGCGGCTCCCAGGCGATTCTTTTGAAGGCTGGGAGCGGTCCCTCTCCAGAAGGTTGCCTGTTTCCATTCCTGGATGCTGGGCGAGGCCTGGAGGGCTGTCAGTGTTCTCTGTCCAGCGGGCTTGTGAAAACTTGATACTTGGCTCTAATTCTCATTTCTTGTTTTAGTGAGGTTGAACATCTTTTTTTACTGCCTGTATTACTCTTTTGTGAATTGCTTATTCCTGTCTCTTGTCCTTTTAAAATTTGTAGGTGGGGGATATTTTTTTTCTCATAGATTAGTAAGACAGTCTTTATAGAGTTAAGATAGTAACCTTTTGCTATTTATGTTGCAGATAAAACACCATAATAGAACTAAAATTGTTTTGCATATGCAATTTGTAAGTAGAGCATATTGACCTACGACAGGGGTCACTTCCCTGTGACTGCTTCGGTTGGGTTGGTGCCTTGCGCGCACCCTCTGGGCTCTGGAGAGCTGCTTGGTGGAGCGTGGCTCGGGGACCGTGTCGGGTGGTGACACGTTTGCATCTTTCCACAGGCACAGCTGCTCTGGAAGAAGATGCTCAGATTCTGAAAGTCATCGAAGCTTACTGCACAAGCGCCAAAACACGGCAGACCCTGAATTCTAGTAAGTTTCACGAGAGCACACTGGCCCGTCCTGCTGGTGTCAGGTCACAGTCTGGGGTGAGCTGCTCTGAGGGTCTGTTGCACAGCTCATGGCCCGAGCTGCTCTTAGGGTGGGAGGTGTCAGGAGCGGAGCAAGCAGCGCAGCACACAGTGAGCCCCAGGCCCCGCCCCGGTGAGCAGGAGCTGAGCCGCATGCAGAGCAGTGTGATGCTCTAGGGAGCATTCTGTGAGCATTCTGCCAGCAGTCTAGAGCTTTTACTCTCTGGATCTAGAAGACAGTGAGACACAAGCTCTTCAGAATTGTTCCTTGTCCAGATACAAACCTAGAGCGGAGCTTCTGCCGGCCGTTTCCTTTTTAGAAACCTCTTTGGAAACGAGCACGGGCTGATCTGCTTGATCGAATTCGACGTTGTAGAGCGTAGCTGTGTCTTGCCTGTAATGTCTTAAGTGAAAGCATGTGGTGTGGACAGCAGGAAGGCGGCTTTTAACAATACTCCCGCAGGAGAGAGCGCGGCACGGCATGGTGGCGGCCGGGCAGCAGAGCCGGGCAGCAGCAGCCCCTCCCCGTACCAGGGTCACGGCACTGCAGAGGGCCTCCTGGCCTGCTCGCTCTTATTTTTTTAAATCTTTGGCTGTTTTTGAGAACTGGATGATTTATATGTTACTTTGGCATGAGAACTGGTTTCTGTTTGATGGTGTGTTGGTTCCCTTTCCAGCTTGGCTTTTGGCAGGTTACTTCTGTCACCTTTTTCTTTTCATTACCTACAATTAATGGTGGTTCAGATTAGTGTCATGTCCTCTCTTGAACTAGTTCTGTAAAACAGAAAAGTGGGGAAGTTTTTTTTTTTTTAGCTGCTTTAGGTTTTGGTAAGGTACCCGCAGCTAACAGCTTCAATCCCAGGCAGCATCTCTGTGTGGCCTGGGAACTTTCTTGTTTTAACCCGTCCTCTGTTTTGCCGGTGCCGCCCGAGCTCTGCCTGGGTTGTGGAGACTTTCTCCAGGGTCAGCTTGCTCCCTTTCTCGTCCCTGCCCCAATTTGTAGTAACTGGTTAACAGAGTAGGAAAGGAACGGAAAGGCCCAGGTACTCCTGCACACTGGAAACCATGTCTCTAGTCAAGTGAGAGTTGTACGTACAGATTCTTGTGATCAGAGGTGTTAGATTTTTAAATTTGATAGTGATTGTGTTATAAGTAGTAGGCTATAATATATGGCCATAGTTTTTCCTTGGATTTTGAATTGGAGATTTTTAAAAATTACTCACCTCAGTTTCAGTTACTTAGAATGAAACTGTAACACAGTAGTCCCAGGAACACACCAGGTCTGGAGCTTGCTTCCTTGGACTTTGAAGAACTGTGGCGCTGCTGAGCCGGCTGCCCCAGAGGAGAGGAGCCCGTGTACGTGGAGCCGTTCCTCTCACGCTGCCCTCGCAGTAGTTCCACCCGTGCAGGAGGAGCAGTGGTCAACACACTCACTGAGTTTTGCTTTTGATTGGTATTCTGGGCAGTCTGCTCTAGGGCCTCAGATGCCAGTGAACCCTGGTCAGCAGCCTGTCGCTCTCAGATGCAGGCAGTGACAGGAGACTTGCACGTTTGTGCTGGGAGGGTTGGCAGACTTAATGATAGTTAGAAATGGGTTTATAATGAAAACAGCTCTTCTACATTAAATGCTTAGTGAAAACAGTTTTTAGGATAGTATATTTCACCTAAAATTCAAGTCTGCTCAGCATCTATTAGGATGCCAATAAGGCTTGATAAGCCAAACATCTTGGTATTGATTTCCATCTCAAGGAAGTAGTGTTCTTCACAGACTGTGGTTTAGTTCACATGTGTTCTGGACAGAGGCCACTTTGGTTGTGGTGGCTTGCCATTGCCTGCCACAGGCCTCGGCTCCCCCCAGGGAGGCCTCTCGCAGCCCTGCATGCTCTCGCACCCCGCTGCCTGGCCAGGCTCCTCGCTCTCCATTGCCAGCCACTCCTGGTTCACTTTTCTCGTCCCATTCCCTCACACTGACTTCTGCAGTCACCTTTAGCATAGTGGCCTTGCCACTTCTCGCTGGCACCAGGGTACTCGGCTTCTGCTTCCTCTGAGCCACAGGCTGAGCTCTGGCCAGTCCTGTGAGCAGTGGTGGAGGGGAAGGGACCTTTCTAGATTCCTTTCTCCACTCTGAACCATTCACATTGGTTGTAGATTCATAAGGTAAGTGTAGGCCCCCGCTGGTGATGAGAGTCTTGGTAAAGAGATAACTGAAGAAGCAAGTAAAAAATCTTTGACATTATTTTGCATTTAATACATCTATTTGCTGAATAGGAAATACCTTTTAATTAGCTACTTAAATGGTATCTTTTACAGATGTCGAAATGAGACTGCTAATAAAATTGGTTAATTGCCAAGTGCTTAGAATCATCATTTGGACATAGGCATAATTTGTAGATTTCTTAGGTGAGCACTTTATAGAGTATACCTTAAAAAGGAGTTTAGAAGTAATATCATGACTTAGGTTTATTGAAGTAATAATTGATCGTTTTGCTAAGTTAGTTATTAAAACCCAGCCATAAATAAGGAGAAACAAACATTGTTGCCATTTTTTAACAATATTTTCTCTTTCCTTCTCTTCCCATCACCTTTTGCTTTTGTTTCATGTTTGGTTGTGGCTCTTCCTGTCCGTCCCTCCTCATCCCACCTCTGCCTGTCGCACCTGTCACTCCTCCCCGTCTTAGCATGGCAAGGCACTGACCTGATGCATAATCACGTCTTGGCTGATGACGACCAATCAAGTCTAGACTCCTTGGGTCGTCGCAGTAGCCTTTCTCGTTTGGAGCCCTCAGACCTCTCGGAAGACTCTGAGTATGACAGTATATGGACAGCCCATAGTTACAGAATGGGTTCTGCATCTCGTAAGAGCTGTTGCTCATATATCTCTCACCAGAACTAATGCACTTCTGAGCTTTTCTTAACCAATGCTTGTTGTATCGCAGCCTGCTTTTCTTAGATGTTTTCTTGCTGTTCCTTGTCTCTTTTATGTGATATTTTAACAACTTTTGAGAGTGTTCCGATATTTCCCATTGTACCTTGTGGAGGCTTAATTGCCAATCTGAGTATGCAAACTGCTGCCTGTTGGAGGGAGATGGTGGGTTCACGTGAGCCTGTACCGAGGGTGCTTTTCCCAGTGGAGAGCTGTTTTATAAAAGCTCCAAATGGGTTGGTTTTTTATTCTCAGTGTAGCAACTGTTACATTCTTTTTGGATACAGCTGTATGGACACTTTTATATTTTATACCAAAACCACACAGGTTTGCATCTAAGTGCCAGTAACACAGAGGAGACTCTGGCCTTACATGTAGGGACCTGCCTTTTTATGTGTTATGTGCAATTGGTCGAGCAGTGGTGGAGAGGACAAGAGAAGTGGCTGTGACAGATGCACTCTGAGTCCAGTCCAGTGCTGTGTTACGGTGGTTGTGCAGCAGGCCATGTGGCTCTGGACCTTGGCAGACGCACAGAAAGGCGGGTGCCACAGGTGTTCAGAGCCTGTCTTTGCCCCCACAGCTGTGCCCTCCCGTGTCCTGCATGTGGCCGTGAGGTGGGAGCTCTCCCTTCTAGAGGCGAGCTCACTGTCGCGACCATTCACTCCTCGCCACAACACCCTCCCTGAATGGTGGCGATCGCCATTATGTGGCCCTGGCCGAGTCTGTACCGCTCTGTACGAAGCCTCTGTGCTAAGGTTAAGTCCAGAGCTGGAAGCACCCCGCCTCTGCAGGTGTAGACTAGACAGACCGTCCGGAGGCATTGTGTTGAGTGCTTGGCTTCAGTCCCAGCCTGGCTGCCCCGACACCCCCACTTGCGCTGTCTGTAGAACCATGAGCACAGCGTTGCTTTTAGCAGCCAGCTGCAGTGAAACTCCACTTACAGCAACCCCGTAGCGCATAACCCGGATGCTTCACTGTCGCGGGATGTGGAGGACTACGAGGTTGCCGAGTAGCTCACTCGCAAGACAATCTCCGCGCCCTCCTGGGATTGTTGTAAGGAGTTTTCACGGGCCTCACCTGGGCTCATCTCCGCTTCAGAAAGAACTGAATGTGACGTGTTGCATTCAGTCGTAGCAGCAAACCCACGTCTGGTCATCGCTTGAGGGGCAGAACTGTGTTCTCTCCCTGCACGCTGTGTCTGGTGTTAAAATGGAACCGTATGGTTGTATTTTAAGTATTCATTGAAACCAGCTTCAGAAACAGGACGCCATAGTATCGGGAATAATGTTGTTTCCTTTCTTCAGGGTGGCTGGAATTCCAGGAGGCCGGGACCCCTCTTCTCCACCCCCTCCTGGCCACCCCCCATATTCAGTGTTGTGATCTCATTTGTGTGGAGCACGCTCTGATGCAATAGCGACCCTCTCCTGGGAGCTGGGTCCCGCCTTTGGCCAGCCAGAGGTGCTAGTGAACTCCTGGCAGGGCACGTTGCTCAGAAGGCTGGGCACTGCGTCTGCACGGGGCGAGGCGATGGCACGGAGGCCCGAGGGCAGCCACGCATTCCAAATGCCTGTGCTGCCCAGACCACCACTGAGCTGCTCACGCCAGCTGGAGATTGCGTATTTTTATATCAATTAGTATAAAGTCGAGGTGCAGCCTTTTAAAATGAGCAGCCCAGTATTAATCTACAGTAGAGACAAGATTTGTGTGTATTCAGACAAATAGCAGAGGGAAATTTTTGAAAAATATAATACAAAGTTCAGATACTTACTCTCATAGTGGACTTAGGAGCAGTTCTGGTTTTGTATCACATAGAACAGTCAGGTGTTCTGAGGGAACAGTAGCCTGTCTTTGCTTTGGGACTCGCCATTCATTTGCGCGTTGGCTCCGATGCCTTTGCCACACCTTCACAGCTCCAGTTGCCTGGTCGCGCTGTGTGCATCACGACCGAGTGCAGCGCTGCACTGGGGTTGTCCTAACACCAAGTATCCCTTGGTTGTCTTAACGAGACCTTTTCATTGGTATTCTACACACCAAAGTTTTGACAATTTACCACCATTCCTTATACCAGTCGAAGCCACTTGGACGATTTTTGTTGATGCCGAGAGCGGTACAGAAGAATAGCCCCCCTTTTTTTGCACTGGTTTCAAATGACTCCTTAGCTTTTGCAACCTGCTTAGAAGTGCCACAGGCCCAGAAGATGGACCTGGTGTGGCAGAGGTGACAAACGTCCAAAGGGCCAACTCCCCACTGTCCTGGGACTTAGTCATGAGCATACTGCACCGTAGGGTTATGCAGCTCTGTGATGTGTGCGGTTAGAATTATGCCAGAGACTGAAGCCGCAGGGCTGGAAGGTAGGTCCAAGCCATCATCAGGCCCTCTGCACATGGCCCAGACGGTGTGCCCGCTGAACCGACGCGCGCCAGAAGTATTTGATAAGCTATATTTATTGTGTGTTTTGCATAATATTGCCAAAACACAGTAATGTGTATATAGTGATATACGATCTTGAAAAAAACTATATATTGTGCTCTTTATCTGTGAATGGGAAAAGCCATTTTTAGTACGTGACTACCATTTGAAAACTCAATTGGATGTATATCTGAATGTTGCATTGTATTGTACAGTATGCATATTATTGTTTGTGGTTGCATATGGCAATGAAGTGTTTGTTTTATAAAAAAGACATCTGTTATGTACAGTTGAAATAAATTTTGCATTTGTTAGCCCGTGGCTTTTAATATTTGTTACATGGGGGAGGGGGATAGCATAGTTGCATTGAATAGGACTTGGCTATTCTCCCCACACACAGTGTCTTCAGAGGCGGGCCAGGAGATAGGACACGTTTGCTTGCCTCCATAGAAGAGCTGGTGTTTCCTTAGGCAGGTACACGCTACGCTAGACAATACAAGGTCACTCCTCACTGTTTTATGTTTCCTTTTTTTTTTTTTTTTTGCCGTACTGGGGATTGAACCCAGGGGCCTTCTACCTCTGAGCTACACCCCCAGCCCTATTTTTATTCTTTATTTTGAAACAGGGTCTCGCTAAGTAGCTGAAGCTGGCCGTGAACCTGCGATCCTCCTATCTCAGCCTCCCAAGTACTGGGATTACAAGTGTGCACCACCACACCTGGCTCTTTTTCTTTTTTTAAACAAGTTTTCAATCACTGGAAGGTTTGTCTTCAAAAAGAAGCATTGTTTTTTGTGCATAAATGGACAAAAGCACAACTTGTAAAGTTTTTTATTTATACTAAGGCTGGTCTTTGCTGTTTGTTTTATAAAATGCGTGCCCAGCTGCATAAGAAAAGGAAAATGAAGCCAAGGAAAGGGAAAGGCAGCGAGTATTTGGCGACACGGGCGGGGCTAGGATGAGGTGTGGGCCTACGTAAGCAGACGAGCGCCAAGAGAAGACATGCACTGTCGTTTCCTTCAGAGGAAAAGTGAATTCGAATCTTAGAGCCATGAAAGACAACGTGGCTGATGTGATCTTGGAGGGAGTCTACCAAATAAGTGTTTGTTTATTTTTTTTATTTTTTTGCGGTACCAGGGATTGAACGCAGGGGCGTTCTACCTCCGCGCTACGCCCCCGGCCCTATTTTTTATACTTTATTTTGAAACCGGGTCTCACGAAGTTGCGGAGGGCCTCACTAAGGAGAGAAAGAGAGAGAGAGAGAGAGAGACAGAGACAGGGAAAGAGAGAGAGAGAGAGAGGTGAGGCTGGCCGTGATCCTCCGGTCTCCGCCTCCCAAAGTACTGGGATTACAAACGTGCGCCACCATTCCCGGCCAAATAAGTGTTTAAATGGAAGACTTTGCTCCATCCCCCAAATTACTTCAGCTTCAAGTTGAGTATAATTCTTGTAGACCGAGAAAGGTCATGAGTGTAAGGGCGCATGTGGCAAATGTCCCAGACACCCGGGCAAGATGAGCAGGTACCTTTTTTCAGACCAGCGTAGACTTTCCTCAAGCTTTGGTGCAGGCACACTCACATGAGTGTGCACACACCTCACACCTGCCATGGATTTGATGGTTGGGCTCCACTGCCCGACTCAGTTGCATGCCAGCGTTATGACCCCTGGTTGGGCATGAGCAGGACAGGGAGCCCCAAGGTGATCCCCGCTCTGTTGTGGCCTGGGTGCATCATCTCGTCTGTGAAATGAAAGGGCTTGATTAAATCTGTGTTTCTCAAACCAAGGTCCACAGTCTTTGGGGCTCTGGCCCCTGGGGGCAAGGTTCTGAGACGTCACTAATGGTTTAACTTTTGTGTTCCCCTTATGATGTGCCCCAGACTCCTGGGTCACACTCTGTATTGAGTGGTGTTGCCATGGGGACCCAGAGCCTGCTGGTGTCTCCAGCCACACGGTGGGAGTACCCCTGATAGCAGTCGTGTGGGACTGTGGGTCCGTGTCTCGGCGGGCCTTGAAGGCTGGATGCCACACACCTGCAGGCACATTCTGGGTGCCCTCCGGTGTGACAGGTGCTGAGTAGGTGTCAGGATAAACCAGCGTTGTGTCATATCCATGTTTTTCTTATTCCCACCTCTATATAGAAGGAACAATGACTGCAACGACAAGCCAGCAGCTCTGTATTTATAGACCCAGGATTGCAGGCCAGTCTAGCACTTCTCAGACTATTACCCAGAAAACCGCAGATGCTAATACTGATGCTGAATGCAAAGAAGGAGCCGGCACTCAGCTGAGTTTCAGGAGCGCTAATTAAAGCTCACTCAGTGTGTTTGTGGCAAACCTTATTAAAACCCATAATGTTCTGCAGGCGCGGTGTGAACCTCCAAGAAATAGCTACTGCATATACCATTTCCTGAAATGATGAGGTGTGAACCTGTATTGTCTCCCCCAAACACCAGCGTTTAAGAAACACAGATCTCCACTGCCCTAGTGCCATCATGAATGTGTTCATGTGTCTGAGTCCAGGCTGTGGGATTTTAAATAAATGCTAGATCATTCTTTAGTGGTTGTGTTGTTAAGTGCTCTTCCCAACCTAGGTACTTCAGGAGAATTGTGCTATGATGCCTATATAAATATGTCAATAATTTCTGAGATAACTTGTTAAATTCATTTACTTTCTAAAATTTTGCTCTGAAAGAAATATCCAACTTATTTATAAACCTGGCTAGAGAATATGCCTTTATTGTTTTGTTGAAAGGGTATAAACTTTTTTTAGTTATTTTAGGAAAATATATCAAGACTAGGCTGTTAGCATTACATGATTTCTATTCAGACTATGCGGATTAATAATCTTCATTTACAAGCCTCCTAGCTCACATCAGATCTACCAGTGGCCTGTTCCCGAAACACATTACTGTGTTTCGGGAGTGGAGCAGTTAGTACACTCTGTCTGTATCCTGCGTTCTCTAGCTTATACTTATATTGTATGCCATTTGATTCTTCTCGAGTGCCTTAACCATCTCTGTAAAAATAGGACGTGTGTTGTGCAGGTGCAGCTACCTACCAGCCCGGACGCATTTAGTTCCTCAAATTAGTTATGTTACTTAAGGGAGTTTGAGACTGCTACCCATGAACTCATTTGGTTAAGAGATAGTTGTAGAACAGTGTTTAGTCCTCAGAGCAGCTCTGCAGAGATGGATACGTATGTGACTCTCTTACAAGTCATGAGTCGTGGCTCAGAGGTTAAACCATGTGGCCAGGTTAACTGAAGAGTCAGCCCAGCCCTTGTGGGGCAGGACTTGGAGTCGCACAGCACCTTTTTTTCCTCTTCAGTGACATCCTTTGTGACTTATTTGTCCTTTGTAAATTTTAACGCTGAAGATGGATAATGTCAACAGATTGTCCAGGAAGGTAGAAGAGTCTAAAGTAATTGAAAAGAAATAAATAGAATCTAATCCGTTTGAAGTGTAGTTACATTAAAGCCTTTTTCAACTTGTTTGCTAATCCTTTTGAAGAACTGTATTGCATTTGACTCTGGCCTGGTCCCCCTCTTAGGGAGTTAGAACAATGAAAACTTGGGAGACTACTAAATCCTGTGCTGTAACCAGCTTGGTTCTCTTCACAGGGGAGATTAAGGGGAATCGCTTGTTTTCTACATGTGGAGTATAAACACACGAATCTTTGGAATCCTTTTGTATTCTTCTGCTCAAATAGCCCATGACTTAACTTTTCCTTCCAAAGACAGGTGTGGATGAGAGGCACAGGAGAATCTCACCTGACTGGTACCGTGCTTTCTCCGTGATTTATCTCTTGTGTGGCCCACCTGTCCCAGCAGCATTCCCCACTACCCAGGAAAGGTCTAGAAGAAAGCGTGCCTACAATTCTGCAGCTGGCAGCCCCAGGTGGTCTCCCGTGACCTCAGGAGGGTGGCTAGAAAAGGGGCCTCTCTGCCCGTCTGCTGGACCCTGTTAGATAGCGGGGCCAAGGGGGCAATTCTGTTAGCCTAGTGATATTTTTTTATTTTTATTTTTGTGGCACTGGGGACGGAACCCAGGGACATTCTCCCTCCGGGCTACACCCCCAGCCCTACTTTTTATTCCTTATTTTAGAAACAGGGTCTCACTAAGTTGCAGAGGGCCTCACTAAGTAGCTGAGACTGGCCGTGAACCTGTGATCTTCCTGTCTCAGCCTCCCAAGTACTGGGATTACAAGTGTGCGCCACCACACCCAGCAAAAGTCCTCCTTTGATTGGTATAAAATGTGAGTCTCATGATGCATATGCTGCATGACGGTAGCCGTGCTCTATTGCTTACCCAGAGCCTGATCCTCCACACCGGAGCTCACTGAGGGGCAGCAGTGTTTGAGCTCTGTCCAGCTCCCACCCTCCTGGTCTCGCGAGGCACTTGTGCCAGGCACCCTCCAGGAGAGGAGGCTTTGCAAGCGCACAAGGCAGCCACAGAGGCCACAGTCCCCTGGGCCACACAGTCCCTGCACTGTTGCCGGGGAGTGGCAGGTTCTGTTTGCGTGTCAGGGGCATCTTTTGAGCTGCCCCTTGTCGCCAGGCTGACGGCAGCTATTTGTTTTGTCCCATCCAGAGGAAGACATGTTTACAGTAAAATGCTGGGGAGGCTCTCTATACAAAATTTTTCTTTTAAAACACTTGTGTTATCCTGAGGTTTCCATGAAAACAAGGGTGTCCAACAAGTGCCCTTCTTATAGTCTGACAGACTTGCAGGAAGACACAGAAGGCACGCCAGAAACACAAAGCCAAACAAGTTACCCACCATGCCCCAGTTGACCAGCTTATCTCAGACAAGTGCTCCTTTTCCAAGGAGAGACGTTTAATCCACCACAGCCCCACCTGCACATGCCCGTGCACTGCGGTAGACCAGGCCCCCTCCAACTTGCATCCAATGTAATTTTTAAAAAATGCAAATGGTGTATGTCATCACACTGTATAATCTTTTTTGTTTTTTGTTTTTTGTTTTGTGGGACTGGGGATTGAACCCAGGGACATTTTACCTCTGAGCTACACCTCCAGCCCTATTTTATTTTTTATTTTGAAACAGGGTCTCATTAAGCTGTGGAGGGCCTCACTGAGTTGCTGAGGCAGGCCTTGAACTTGCAATCCTCCTGTCTCAGCCTCCCAAGTACTAGGATTACAAGCGTGTGCCACCACGCCCAGCTGTGGTATAATCTTTGAGAGTCTTTTCTTCACATTAAGTTAGATTTGACTCCTTTCCCTCACCTTTTAAAATTAATGTTTGGAGCTCATGATTGATTGCTAAAGCTGTATCTTTACCTCTTATCAAGAGGCCGTCCCTCAAAGCTTTTGTGTACTCGGTGTTGGTTAAATGGCATAAATGTTCCTCTAACATTGCGAACAGTTTACTCCCTTTTCATTTAGAGAAGTTCCAGGGATGGGGAATAAAGTTTTCTTAAATAACCAGATATTAACTTTTACTTTTTCTAAAGTATATGCTATGATATCTTTATCTTTATTTTTAGATGTTGTTATAGAGTTCAATTTTTTTAATTGCAAGGTTTTGTTTTTTTTAAGTTATAAACAGTGTGTATGTTCTACATGGTCTTGTATGTCTTTCTAAAATTCCTGGAATAATGTAATGGCTTAACATTTGGTTAAATGTCCAGGGTAATGTGGTCAGAACCTGTAACTTTCTTGTTGGAAAATTTTGTATTTAAAGAGCTGTAATCCAGATTCAGAAATGAAGTTTAATAAATTGCAAAGCGGCTGGTGTTTCCCTTCCTATGTAATGATGCTTTGGGCGTGAAAAGGCCCATGCTCGGTGGATGGAGGGGCGGGAGCGGTGGAGGACTCCCCTCCTCTCTGCGCGGTTTTAGGGTGCAGTGCTGGGGTGGGGGTCAGCGGGTGTAGGGGGTGCGTAGTACAGCTCCCGTTCTTAGCTCTGCCGTGGCGGTCACCTGAGGCTTTTTTTTTTTTTTTAATAATCCTAGGTTCACGCAAAGAATCCGCACCACAAGTTTTGCTTCCAGAAGAAGAGAAAATTATAGTTGAAGAAACTAAAAGTAATGGTCAGACAGTGATAGAAGAAAAGTAAGCCGTCTTCTAGTATGTTAGAGCGGGCCCGCCCTCTCTGTGGGTAGTGGAATGAGGGAGCGTCCCTGAGGGCTGGGGTGTGGCTCTCCACACTGGACATAAACTTGCTCGTGGATTGGAGTTAAACTGGCTAGGATTTAGCCCGCAGCTCACAGTGGGCTGTTGGAAATTGTGAACCTATGGGACCGATAAGGGCAGAGCTGCCCAACTGTGCCACTTAGTGCCCCAGTGGCCCCCGCAAGGTAGGCGCACGTCCCATTGATGTGCCTGTTCTCTCTGCTGTTCCAGGAGCCTCGTGGACACAGTGTATGCATTAAAGGATGAAGTCCAGGAGTTACGACAGGTACGTACGTCTATCTTCAGTGTTTTAATCTTTTTTGTTTTAAATCTTTTTAATGAGAGAAAAGAGGAAAACACTATGTTAAAAATGAAGCTGATTGTCCATATGCTGAAAAAAAATACTCAAAGGAGATCATGTCTGTCAGAATTCTAGAACATAAAGCCGTTGCCCTTCTGTAAGCATGATCAGCCGGGAAGTGCATTTTTAAAGTGATTCGTTTACCCTCTTTTTAACTATACTGTTTTTGGTATCATAGGCCATCTCAGATTTTGTTGGAATAGCACTAGAATGTAAATAGTGTCTAGTTAACGTTCTGGCACCTCTGTGAATAGACTACAGCCGTCTCCGTCAGTGACGCTGGGCTGGCGAGCCAGAGGTGGTGTGTGTAGCAAGCCTAGGACAGCGTGGCAGGAAGGCGGGTAGGCGCGGGCACGTGCTGGGGGCCAGGAGAGTCACGAGGACAGGTGTGTGCTGGGGCATGGGGCCGCCCTCAGCTCCTCTCGGCCAGTCCGGGCAGCGTTCCCAGCAGCCCCAGGGCTCCTCTGCCCTGTGTGGTGGGTTTCCCCGGTCCAGCCTCAGTGCAGCACGCCTCTTCATTCGCTCCTGAGCTCCTTCAGCTGCTGCTGTTTGCTTTCTTTATGTGACTTTACCAAGGATGTTAAAAACTGAGCTGAGGTTGGGTAGAAGGTGTTCTTTTTTGCTGTTCTTTTTGCTTTCCTTATGATATGTTTTATCATGGCTCTCTTGTCCATTGATTTAAGTAAGAGCCACTAGGACCGTTCCTCCAGCTGTGAATTGTCTTGGCCCCGGGAGCAGCTCCGCTGTGCAGGGCACTGCAGGGCATGTTTAAACTGCTTGGCTTTGCCGACCCCGCCCCCCCCACCACCACCACCACCACACGGGTCTCCTCACGGATGTATTGGGGAAAGGAAGCTCCATCGTCGCGCGCTAGGATAGTGAGCTGTGGTCTGCTTAACTTACAGGATAACAAAAAGATGAAGAAATCTTTGGAGGAGGAGCAGAGGGCCCGCAAGGACCTAGAAAAGCTGGTGAGGAAGGTTCTGAAGAATATGAATGATCCTGCTTGGGATGAGACCAACTTATAAGGACGGCCTTGTTCTTCCTGTTGAAGACCACAGACCAGACCAAGCAGGGGGACATCCAGGACTGAGGACCATTGTCGTGGTCATACAGCTAGAAAGGTGTGAGCTGTCGTGAAGAACCCACCCATGAGGTAGAGACACTGAGGGCCTGAGCTGCGTCCATCTCTCTGCTAACACCTCAATTACCTCATTTTGCAATAAGTACAGCGACCGAAGTCCTGGCTTTTCAGACTTTTAATTGAATATATAAATATTACATATGCGTACTTGTAAATATTTCGTGTTGAATGCACATCTGTGATTGTGTGTCTGGGCTAACCCTCGTGCTAGGATTTGCTCCCCACTAACCTTTCTGGTCACAGGGATTAGAAGTCGTGTTCACACCCTTGAACGCAGAGTTGTGAGCGGTGCCCTTGGCGGCTGTCTGGCTCGCTCTGCTTTGCCATGTGTCCACGGTGCTGTGAACGAACATCCCTCTTCAGCATGCTGGGCAGTCTAACCTTAGTTACATCTGCGTTGAGACTTCGGCACCTGTTGGAAGTCAGCTCTTGAAGCAGTATTCCGGTCGGGCCCTGCATTTGAGGAAGTCGGCGTCGCCCACCAGCTGTGGATCTCGGCTCCTGCTGCCTCTCCAGATCCAGGGTTGTGGGAGTGTGCTCACAGCATTGTGGGAGATGCCTCGGACTCTTCTGTATAGGCTTGTGTGAAAACTCGACACAGTGCACTGCTTCATCCTCCCCTCAGAGAGAGAGGCAAGAACCTGTACATAGAATGTATTATTTATTATCTGCCAGTGCAGCCAGGGAAGACCGGGAGGTGATGCCGTGAGCTGAGGCCGGTGGCAGGGCTCCGCTGGCTGACTTCTGCCCTGCGGTCCGCTTTGCTGTGGCTGCAGCCAGTGCTACTCATTGCTCTGGAAGTACACTTTCCCTCTTTCAGCAGGAAGAGGGCTCGCAGTGCACGCCTGGGGTGCAGCTAAGCAGGGAGCCCGTAACCGGGGGACACTTCCTGTGGTCTGTCCTTGGCCCTCTTCCCTGGGCCCAGGCATACTCTGGAATCGAGTGGCCTGGGCAGGAGGCCCGGCCCCGGGGCTCGGGGATGGTTCTGCATTAGCAATAAGTAACGGTGACCATGGGAACTTGACTCTTTTCTCCTCTACAGAGGTCATTTTTAAAATGAGATACACTTTTCCATAGAAAATGTTCCTTTTTTTTTTTTTATGGTGCTGGGAATTGACCCAGGGCCTCACACATGCTAGGTAAGTGCCCTGCCACTGAGCTACATCCCCAGCTCTTTTTAAGAGAAGATCTCATTAAGTTGCCCAGGATGGGTTTGAACTTGAGATCCTCCTGCCTCCGCCTCCCCAGTGGCTGGGATTCCAGGCATGCACCACCATGATTGCAGCACCCCACATCGCAGCCGTCTCAGAGCAGCCTGTGCAGCAGGTGGGCTGCTGTCCTGCTGCTGGTCCAGGGGCCCTCGCCTGCACACACATCCTCTGTACTTGGGTGCCTTTGAGCCAGGCGCCTTCCAGGTGGCTTTCTGGGTCTTCACTCTTGCTGATGACAGCCGGCCGCCTGCGGCTCCTTGCCCAGCCCTGGCAGGTCTTGCTGGGCCTCAGGCCGACCCGGCCTCGTGTGGACTGTGCACTACAGTTGCCAACTTCCTGGACTTAGCGTTCTGTCCACTCATGCTGGGACAAGAAAAGACCAAATGTTTTTACTAGTGTTTCTGGAGACACGTAGGACATCGGCGTGGGAGCCTTAGGCTGGAGTACTTGCCGTCCTAGCAGATTTTACCTCAGGAACAACTGCTCGGAGCTCTGCCGCAGCGACCGGAGGCGCTGCTACGTGGCTCTGCTGAGCGCTACCCGAAGACCATCCTCGCTGCTGCCAGCTGGCCGCCCGTGTCCCAGGACGATCTTGCAGACCTGCCTTAACGATCAGCGAGAAGTATTCTGTGAGAATACTCGCATTTTTAACATCCTCCCCGAGCGGGGTGGCCGTTGAGGTCGTGTGCGACACCTGCCTTTCTTTCTGCGATCCAGCGTCTTCCTAGGCTTTCTAGGGAGCAGACTTTGCGTCTGAGAGCAATTCTTTTTAAAACCCTGCCCTGTGGACGTAACTGCGCATCTCGCCCCGTGACCTCTGTGGGTGGAGCTGCTGGACACTGAAGGCACCATTTCCAGGTCGCGTTCCTTTGCTCTCGCCTTGCAGGGCGAGGAGACGGAGCCATGTCCTGTCCCGTGGATGCGAAGCACTTTCCATTTTAAGTGACATTGCGATGTAGCTCCTGAAATCCCGTGTGTGCGGCCCCGCCGTGCTGGCCAGGTGCGCCAGGTGCCGGGACGCGGGGCACCTGCCGCGGTCGGTGCACCTCCGCCTGCCAATCACTTCTCTCTTCCCTGGGAAGCCCGTGGGCTCTTCAGTGTCGCCCACAGCGTCCTGTGTTGACTGCGACAATGTCTGTGCTGCACCGCTGTCGTGATTAAACGGATTATTTTTCCTATTTTACAAAATGTGTCATTTTATCTCTTTGGTGCCTTTTCTGTGTGTGTTTCTTTCGGTGTTTTAGATTGTAAAAATCTGGTGTGTTTTTAACTGGAAAATCTCACATCTGCCTTTGAAGTCAAGGTGAGAGTACTTGAAGATGACCGGATCGAGAAGGGAACCTGAAGGCAGAGTTCTCACCAAGGGACCAGGCCGCCGGCCTCCACCCCATCCCGCAGCTGAACAGTGGCGCTCAGAGTAGGAGACGCTCCGTGGGCCATTTTGTGGGGTGGAATTAATGGAAGCATTTTTTAAGGTTTCTGTGGGATCCCATATAGGAGCTGCCGCAACACAAAAGGAGATTGCTGTGTGTGTGTCTGTGAGTCTCCTGACATTTCCTCAGGCGCCGAGCGCTCCCTGCTGAGGGCTGCTCCACCCAGGGAAGAGGTTGGAGGCCGCTCTTCAGGGGAAGCGAAGCCCCTGGCCGGCATGACAGGTGGGAGCTGAGCGGCTCAGCTGACGGTGTGCAGCTTTCTCTGACTCTTGACGGAACTCTGGTGCTCAGGAGTGGTTTGGTTCCAAAGGTTCAGTCCTGGTGCCTGCCGCTCTGGGCCTGTGGCAGCAAGCACAGTGCCTTATGGCGGAGCACTTGGTGGAGGGTGCTGTTCACCCTGTCGGCTGGGAAGCAGAGAGAGAGGACAGGGCCAGGGTCTCAGTACCCTTCAAGGGCGCCTCCCCCACGACCTAACTTCCTCCCATCAGGCTCCACCTCCTAAATGTTTCCCTACTTCCCAGCAGTGTAAACCTGGGACCAAGCTTTCAACACAGTGCCTCTGGGGAACATTCTAGATCCGAATTCCAGATCACCTCAGAAATTTCACCCTTAAGCCTGAGGTTGTTGAGCTAATTAATTGCCAGATCATCTGCTTTGGTGCGACGTTGTCCCTTCGTGACTGCCTTCAAGGGAGCGGTGAGCTAGTGGCCCGCTCCATCGTCCTCCCTTTAGAGCCTCTTCCTCTGCCGTGTGTCCTGCTTGTGGGGTGCTGGAGCCTGCACCCCTGGGACACAGGCTCTTGTTCTGCCCACCGCGTGGGGGTCACACTACTGGGACAGCTTCGCCAGCATGGTTTTCCGAGCGTGTGGCGCTTGCATGGCTCCCTGGCCTGTGCGGGTTCCGCGGTGGTGGTGGGTCTGTCATGGAAGTCAGTGCCTTAGGGAAAGGGACGCAATGTGTTCTAAAAAGCCAGACAGGTGTGATGAGGGCCCGGGCACAGGTGAGCAGGGCCGGGTCTGTTCAAATGCCACCCCCTATGCTGTGTGAATTGTGTTTGAGGCCCAGGGAGGGCGCCACAAGGAGGGTGAGCTGTGGGGTGCAGCTGGCGTCCCTGCTGAAGAGCCAACCCTGTGGCCACAGGGTGACCTGAGTCCTTTGGGATCGCTGAGCCCTGCGCTGGCCTCCCTTATTACAGCATGGTGACCCTCACGGTGATGCCCGGTGCACAGGCCGCCTCACAGTGATCAGGCTCCAACAGTGTGGGGAGGATGGGATCCCGCCAGGCAAGTGCAAGGTCAGGACCACTGTCCCCTGGGACATCTGACAGTCATGGATTTTCAGGGGGCCGAGCACTGTTGGACTCCCCGTCTTTGGACTGGGGCACCTAGCAGGAAGGCTGAATCAGGGCATCGGAGCTCATCTTAGTCTTTGAATTTGTAACAGAGCGGCGCCCCTGGCTGTTAGTGCCTTCGGCATCTGGTAGGAGTAAGTTCTTTTGGACTAAGACAACATCCTGGTTATTTTTGTGTGTAAAACTGACGGAGGCATAAGGGTCTGATACACAGACCGCCAGGCCTCTGGGGCTGCATGGCAGGGAGGACTACCAGGGAGGAGAGGCCTGGCAGGGAAGACTGCCAAGGAGGAGCAGTGGAGGACAGCTATGGACCAGGGGTTGAGGGTTTCAGTAGAATGCTGGAGCCACAGGTTCCCTAAGACAAAGAGCCGGCATGAGCGTGGAGGAGCCCGCGTGAGCTTCATGCTCAGACTTGCCATGCCTGCCGGAGGCCTGGCCCAGCCAGCGCAGGGAAGCAGAAGCAGAATTGGGAGCTGTGTCTTGGGGAGGCAGCATGGAGCGTGCTCATGCGCAGACCTGACTGCAGGGGACAGCCTCACCTTCTCCAAGGAACCGGTCAGGATTCGTCAGGCCGCAGGGCGCGCCTGGAGCAGATGGAGCGAGGACCCACGGAGATGTCCCTGCCCTCGTCCCTGGAACCTGTCGCCTTACACGGCAGACGGGCTCTGTGACGTGGTGAAGCTGGGGGTCTTGAGATGGGAGGTGATCTTGGTTAGTGTCGCCAGGGTCCTTGGAAGGGAGGTAGAGGGTCAGGGCCACAAGCGGGGATGTGGTGGTAGAAGCAGGTTAATTGGCTTGAGGAAGGGAGCTCAAGACAGGGAGCGCAGGCGTCTGTGGAAGCTGGGAGGGGTGCCAGACATTCCCCTCTGGCCTCCAGGAGGAAGGCAGCCCAGCTGACACTTCAAGAGCTGGAAGATGATAAATGTGTGTTGTTCTACACTTTTTTTGAGGGGGGAGTACTGGGAATTGAACCCAGAGGTGTTCTACCTCTGAGCTACACCCCAACCCTTCTTTATTTTGAAACAGGGTCTCGCTAAGTTGCTGAGGCTGGCGTCGAACCTGAGCTCCTATCTTAGCCTCCTAAATACTGGGATTCCAGGCACGAGCTACCACGCCTGGCTGTGTGTGTCATTTTAAACACTTGAGTTTGAGGCAACGTGTTACAGCAGCTACAGGAAACTGATACACCAAGTCAGCATAGGAAACCCAGCCGCATTCTGTGTGTTAGCAATGAATAATTGGAAATTGACATCTTAAAAATAGCATTTATAATACCACCAAAACATGAATTAATTTAGGATGCATATGACAAGAAATTCAAGGCTTATACACTAAAAAATGCAAAACGCCACTGAGACGAGAAATCTCAATGTGGACATGAGCTTTGGATCCGTGTATTGAGTTCAGCACTGCAGAGATGGCAGCTCTTGCCAGATTAGTCTGTGTGCAAAGTAGAGGTCACTGGGCAGTTCCCAATAAGGCCACACACCAACCACGTGACCCACAGCATCCTCGCCGTAGTGTTGCACAAAGTAGCTACCTGCTAGGTGTCTGTGACAGCTTTAGGCCCAAGAGTAGAAAAGTGGGAGGACCCATGAGCACCCAGTGGTGAGCACACAGCCAACCCTGTGAGGGAGCACTGCTGCGCCTGGGGAGGAGCTGTTGCCCTGCCATGCCCCGAGGGGTCACAGAGCAGCCATGCGCATCTGTGTGGAAAATCCTCATTTCCGACTCCACTCGGTTGCCCTGGGAAAGGACAGATGTGGGAACAAATGGCAGGTGAGTGGTTACCACGTGCTGAGGGTGACGAGGGAGTCTATGGGGATGGATAAAATTGTTCTTTGGGAAGACTAAGAGAAGTGATAAACTGCTGGCAAGATAAGCAAGGAAGACAGGCCACACCCGGCCATTGTCAGAATGAAAAGGGAGATGGCTGCGCATGCGTGCTTCAGACCTTAAGACATGGTGTGAGGATGCGGTAAGGTGAAACAGATGACTGCCCTGGACAAAGTTTGAAACCGGACACAAGGAAGAACAAAAAATAGGGACCAACAGACTTAGCTGTTAAGGAAATGGATCCTGTCACTGGTGAACACTCACATGCACACACATGCTCTGCCTGACCCTGAACTGGAGCAAGATGAACTTCAGGTTCAAGACAAAAGAATAATAGATGCGAAAAATGCTAAACAGACTACTATCAAGCCGAAGCAATATATACAAAGGGTAACCAAAGTGGGTTGATTCTAAGGGCCCGAGTTTTGCTGAAGAGTTAAAAAAATATTTACAAAAAACAAGACTATGATCACGTGATTAGACTCAGAAAATACATTTGGTAGCCGGGCGTGGTGGCGCAGGGTTGTAATCCGTGCTTTGGGAGGCGAAGACCGGAGGATCCGGGTTTGCGGCCAGCCTCAGCTCTCTCTCTCTCTCTGTCCCCCTGTTTCTCTCTCTCTCTCTCTCTCTCTCTCTCTCTCTCTCTACCTAGTGAGACCCTCCGCAACTTCGTGAGACCCGGTTTCAAAATAAAGTATAAAAAATAGGGCTGGGGGCGTAGCGCGGAGGTAGAACGCCCCTGGGTTCAATCCCCGTACCGCAAAAAAAAAAAAAAAAATACATTTGGTAAAATTCAGCATGTATTCGTGGGGATGAAACTAGTAGCAAACTAGGAATAACAGGGCATTTTCTTAGTCTGAGAATATTAACGAACATCACATGAGTGGCAGGGTGTCTTCCTCAGAGCCCAGGACTCGTCCAGGCTGGTCACACTCACCCTGCTGTTCCAGCACTTACTGGTGTGAAAAAGAGAAGGGATACACAGGTGGTAGAGAAAACCAGGTGGACATTATTTTCAATCATACCACTGTTTGTAGAGAAAATGCAAAAGTACACTTAAATAATTAGAATTCATGGTGATTTTTCTATGACTCCGGAACATAAATGGAAAACATAAAGTGGCTTTCAATAACAAAAAATATCAAATAGGAATGAATTTAATAAAGATATGTAAGACTGTAATGTAGAAAACTAAACATTACTGAAAGACATTAAAGGTCTAAATTAGTACTATATTAATGGATTAGAGGCTAGACAAAAGTGTCAGTTCTCCCCTAATTGTTTTATGGATTCCATGCCATGCCAGTGAAACCTGTGAAGTGGCTGGGTGTGGTGGCATGCTCCTGTGATCCCAGTATTCAGAAGGCTGAGACGGGAGGATCGCAGGTTCAAGACCAGTCTCAGCCATTTAACAAGACCCTCAGCAACTTAGTGAGACCTTGTTTCAAAATTAAAAAAAAATAGGATTGGGGGTGTAGCTAGGAGGTAGAATACCATTGGGTTCAATCCCAAGTACCCCAAACAAAGAAACAAACAAAACCCCAAACACACAAAAAACCCTGTAAGGTTTTCCCTCACCTTTTCTGGATCTTAAAATAATTTCTGCAGTTCCTGTGAAAATGGAAAATGTTCAGAGTGGGTAGGAACTCCAGGAAGATGCAGAGCACAGCGGGGAGGTTTGGTGGTGGACTCGCTGCGTGTGCAGCAGGGACACCCAGCAGGTGGAAGGAACGGAACCGAGAGCCACTGTGGCTGCGGCAGCTGCTCTGCAGGGACTGTGTCAAAGGCCCTGGGGTGCAGGAGCACAGGCGCACCTTTCCCTTCGTGGACGTGTGCAGCACCACACACGCTGGCAGGCGCGTCCATCCAGCTGCTCCAGCGGCCCCTCCGTGGCAGGGCCTCACCCCGCAGAGGGCTGGGTGGTCGTGGGGCTTCCAGACACCCCCACCCCGGGGCCCTCCGGCTGGTGCTGTCTGCCCTCCAGTGCCCCAAACCTGCCACAGCGCCACCTGCTGGGCGGCTTCAGTAACACAGCATGGCGTCCCTGGTGCAGGCAGGGAGGGGCCCTCTGCGGCCCTGAGACGGGTCTGCGCATGGCCAGCTTCTCCCAGCCACTGGGAGTGGGCGCAATTTTGGGGGTTCCCCGGCTTGTAGGTGCGCCACCCGACCTCTGCCTCTGTCCCCACGTGGCGTTCTTCCTCTGTGTCCAAATCTCCCTTTTTTATAAAAGACACGTAGGATCACCAGTCACATAGGACCGGCCCGCCCCGCTCAGGCGCCCTCCTTTTACATTTGCAATGGCCCTATTTCCAAGTCAGGCCACCTCCCGAGGTACCGGGAGTTTGAGTTTGAACATACCTTTGTGTGTGTGTGTGGGGGGGGCACAACTCAACCCGTGTAACATTCACGCATTCTGTCTAGTCGTGCCGGCCGGCCCACCAGGAAGAGGAGCCTGGCGCCACGTGTGCCCCTGCTGGAGTGGGAGCTGATGCTCAGTAAGTACTGAGTGACTAAAGGAAGCTAGGGGCAACACGAGACCGCAGAGGTCACAGGGCGGCTGCAGGTTGGGCGCATGCTGGCTGGTGCGGGCCCCAGTGAGGGTCCCCGCTGCCCACCCTCGGGTCTCACCAGTGGCCCGATGCTTCCTCAAAGGAGCCACGACTAGTATGGCACCCCATCCTTTCTAGGATGACAGCGCCAGCCGTCTCCGGTGCTGTCTGGGCGTTTCTGGAATTCTCCTAAAGGAAAGGGGAGGCGGGGGGGGGGAGCTGCTGGGCACGGTCCCCATGGAAGCTTCTCTGGACAGAAGCGACCGAGCACTGCAAGGACCTCTGCCCACAGCAGGCTGCGGGCTGCTAATCATCCAGGCTGAGCCCGTCCGGAAATTGATGCTGTTTTAATTTCTCTCTAACTTAGAAGCAAGATTTAATTAACTTGGCTTTATTTATAAACAAAAGTGGGTTGACATTTAATAACCGAGAGGAGGGCCTACGCGTAACTCTTGAATATGGCAACATTGCAAAATTAAAAGCTGGCGGCTGCACAGTGTGTGGGGAATTAATTATTCAGGGACGCTCCTGCTGCATGACAGCACTGTGAGGACCCGCCAGTGAGGCTGGCAGTGAGCTGTCTTTGGAGCCGGCGGCAAGTGAAGCCAGGTGTCTTGTGCCAGGGAAGGGAAGGGCAGGGAAGTCGGCGGCAACTGTGCAGCCTCTCACTTCCTTTCAGTCTTTCAAGTCCCCCAGCCCGTCACCCCAGGGCCTTTGTACCTGCTGTCCTGCAGCCCTGGGCACTCCTCCCTGATCAGTGGGCACCTGTATAAAGTCGTGGTCCACGCCCCACTCCGAACATGCCCTAGCTCACCGCTTCATGCTTCTGCACGGCGCAGTCTGACCTGTCGTTCTGTCTCCTTCCGGGGGAGGACCTCTGTTTTGACACTGCCGCATCCCAGTAGTGCCTGGGAAAGTGGGCACTCCGAGAAAGAGGACGCTGGCATGAGGAAGCATATGGCCAGATTCAAGCATCGGATCCCACGGTCAGGCCTGGCGGGCCATGGGGCTGGGTGTCCCACACACAAGGTGGGACTTAGGGCCATGGGGCCCGGAACAGTACTTCGCCCCGGCCATTATTCTGAGCGGTCCTCTCTTCTCTATACAGGCAGCACAAGGTGATGTTCCAGTCACTCTCTGAATAAAGTCCTGTGTGACATCATGTGACCTCATGGTTCTGTGTGATGTCACAGCAGGCAGGGGCTGGCCAGCCTCTGGTCCACACTCCACTTACCGTGAGCAGCAGACAGGAGGCAGCCAGTTCCTTATATTACCAAAAAGTTGTTCCCTACTGGGAGTATAACCGAGAGGGACAGGGCGGCCAGGGGCTTCAGCCCGGGCATGATAGACAGGTGGGTCACCATGTCGTCCCTCCTTGGGGCAGGTAGAACCCTCTAGGCTTGACCCCTTCACCCTGGCACCACACACATGCCCGTGCTGAGCGGTCCTGTCTCCCAGGCGCGGACGCCGTGGGGCCTGCCCGTGTTGATCTGCCCTGTGTTCTAGGTGCGGACGCTGCGGGGCCTGCCCGTGCTGAGTGGCCCTGTGTTCCCGGTGCGCCTGACCGCTGTGCCCCTCGTCAGCTGCTACGATGCGCTATGCTCCAGAGATCAAGAAGTCCCCACCGCACCTGCTGAAGAAGTTTGCAGGTAACATAGAAAAGACCGGATGGGGCCTGTTCTCAGTCTGACGGTGGACAGCCACTTAGGGTGAGGGAGACAAGGACATCTGTGTTTTCAAAAAGACCCGGGAAGACACTGGGAAGTCTCCATCCTCTTATATTTTGTTAGAACGACAGCTGCACCTGAGGTTCCGCACGCAGTATTAAGTAGAAGAGTATGTGACTGGTTCCGAGGAGGGTAAGGGTCAGAGACTTCATCCCCATCTGGCGCCACATAGAATCTTCAGCTTCTTGGTAGTTCTTATTCCAGGTGTGACTTTATTATTATTATTATTATTATTATTATTATTATTAACGAAAAGCATTTCTCAGCAATGAAGCTCATCTTCCCTCTCCAGTAGGCATCTGGGAGCTGGTCTCAGACACTGGCCCCAGGATCAAAGATGCTGTTGAAATGTGACTTTGTCAAAGGCACACTGTGTGCATAGTAGGTTTGCATCTACTTAAAATCAGGCAAGGGAAACTTCTAGAAGTGCCTGCCTGGGAGAAACATTAGCAAGAAGAGGGAATCGCGCTGTTCACTGCTCTGATCCGGGTGTTATTGGACTTTTTTCTCCATTGAGCTCCTGTTCATGCATCCCTGTTGTAATAAATGAAATGGAAGGCAATGGAAAGAAAAGAAATCTGGTTTTCTTTGTTTTGCTCGGAAGGTAGGCCAGGGACCTGCGGGGGAAGCCACCGCGTACCCAGGTGTGAGGGGGCCCGTGGGAGCAGGCAGGCTCCTGCCGTTCTGGAAAACCTGCTGAGGCCCCTCAGCCATTGATGGGGCTCCCTCACACCAGGCGCAGCATCTCCTGGACAGCCCCAAGGGGGCTGGCTGCTTGTGGCTTCTGATCCAGAACCCAGGACAGGCACGGTGAGGGCTGCACCTGGGAGGGCCACCAAGAGAGCAGCGGAGATGGCCAGGAACCCACAACACTGTGGAGCTGACTGGCAGTGGCCCCTCTAGTCTCTGGGTGGGACGCCCAGGAGCCAGTGCTGACGGGGAGAAGTCCTGCTCGGGGCCTCATGGGCAGCCCCTCTAGTTCTCTGCCCAGCGCCGTGAGCTCCAGGGGCTGGCATGGTCACAAGCAGGAGGTCTGGCCTCCGCTGTCTGTGGACAGAATGGAGTCCAGTGTCCACCTAGCTCTGTAAGGGGAGCCCGGGCTGCTGGGCTGGCCCCGGATGCCCCTACTCCAGGTGTGTGGCCAGGTAGGGAGTCATCTCAGGTGTACCGGTAGTCCAGGGCTCCCAGAGCCGCTTCCCGGGGGCAGGAGGCTGTTTTCTCTAAGGTCCTACCTCCCGGATGCGTCCGGGCTGTGCCCCTGTGTGTCACCTGGTTCTGCTGCTGTAGTTGGGGGTGACATGGGAGTACGTTGCTGGCTCTGTTCTCCTGTGTGGGCGCTGATGCGGCTGCTCCCTTGTTTTGGTTCTCCCAGGCTCATTGATAACTATAAAGTGACCATGCTGGGCTTTGCCAGTCCCGCCCGGCCGTCCTGTTTCAGGCTGACTCCGGTGTTTGCATTGTTCAGGGTGGAGCTACGGAGCCATGTCGGGCTCACTAGGGCTGGGTAGAGCCTGGCCAGCCTGCAGCCGTCCTGTCCCTGTTGATGCAGACCCTCACCGCAGCCTGGCCTCCTGCCCCGGCCCCCATGCAGCAGCCTCGGAGGGATGGGGCCATCCTTCCTCACACAGCTCCTGGGATGCCAAAGGGCCTTCAGGCCAGGCACAGACAGCTCAGCGGCTCCCAGCCGCCCTCCCCCGAGGGCTCTGTGCGTCTCCTTGACTGGCCTTTCCACGGGCACCACGCAGGGTCACCCACCTCGCTCCCGGGGCTCTCAGTGTGCTGGTGGCACGCCCTGTCCTGCGTCTGGAGGTACAGCAGGCGTTCTGTGTGTGCATGTCCAAAATGAGGGGGGACGAGTGAATGAAGGACTAGAGGCGTCTCGGGCCAGAGCCAGGCATGGAGACGCCTCCATCCAGAGTCCCGTTCACGTGGGGGGTCCGCCCTGGCCAGAGGTAAGTTCGGGGACATGGGGTCCCCTCTGCCCTCAGCCTCTTCTGCTTGTTACATGCCATCTGCCCATCGTCTACAGATTTTTACACCATTTCTGACACCCACGTGAAGACACCTCTGGCCCGGTTCCATGATGGTGGCCCCGCAGGCAGGAGAAGGGCGCCCTGGGACTGCCGGAGTCCCTCAGGACACAGGCTCTCCCTTGCGCCCTGGACACCGTGGGCAGCCAGGGCCTGCTGGAACTGGCTCTGGCTTCGGGGTAGACATGGATGAGAACCATGTGAGCTTTTGGAGATGTGTCCTCACGCCTGCTTTCCTGCTGTCTCTTTGGCGAGGTGAGGGGCTGTGCTTGTGGCCCCTCCCCTGAGTGTCCTCATGGCTCAGTACACAGAGTCGCCGAGTCTCCCTTTCCACTCCTCCCTGCTGCGGACACCTTCCTGTGAGACCTGGTGTCTGTGGCAACACTGTCCCGTTGCCATGGGGCCCGACACTGGGGGAGTGAGGACATGCTGGCCTTGATGAGCCCGGCGGCTAGCCTCTGGCGGCCTTGCTGGTGGAGCACCCCAACAGGGAGGGCGCCCCAGAGAATGGATGCCTCCGCAGTGCTGCGAGGGACGGCCAAGTCTCTCGCTCCTTCCGCGGGGAGGAGATCTGCCGTCTGCCCCCTCCTGCCCATTTCTCGTCAAGCCATTCTTCTGTTTGTTTTTGTGGTTGGTCCTGGGAATTGAACCCACTGTGGTTCAATACCCTCAGTGGGCAGTCTACCACTGAGCTACACCCGCAGCCCCATTTTAATTTTAATTTTGAAACAGGGTCTCACTAAATTACCACACACTGGCCTCTAACTTGTGATCCTCCTATCCCAGCCTCCAAGTACTGGGATTACAGGCATGTGCCACCAGGCCCAGCTCTCATCAAACCATTCCTAAGACTGAAGGGGGAGATACCTGGGCGGGAGTCAGAGGGGACCTTCCCCCAACTGTGACACCCAAGGCGCACTGTCACAGGCCTGGGCTTCTCCCCAGGTGTTCCTGCCAGAGTGACTTGAACAGAGAGAGAGGGGGAGAGAGGGAGGGAGGGAGAGAGGGAGGGCGAGGAACAGGGCATGCAGAGAACACTCCCAGAGCAGATCCCTTCCTGGATGTGGAGCAGGGTAGGGGATGGTGCCAGAGAGCCCCTGCCGGGTCTGGCGAACTTAAAGAAATGCATCAAGACGTCATGGGAGGCCCAGAGAAGCAGAAACCGATCTGGAGGAAAAATGTGGAGAAGGGACCCACTGCTGGGTTCCAGGGGAAAGGGAGCCAGACAATGAGGACCGGATTTTATACCAGGGCAAGGAACCAGCTGCTACTTAAGAATACTAACATACCCCAGCGAGAAACAATGCACAGATGTTCTTCATCTGTGTGGCCATGTCGACGAGAAGAAATCAGCTGATGAATAAAGCCCGTGCTTCCTTCAGGGGCTGTTTCTTGCCCGCGCTGGCCGCTGGATTGAGCATGTGGAGCCGGGCTTTGGCCACCCTCGTCCCTGGCTTTGTAAAGAGGCACCACGATGCGTGCGTGAGTGTGTGTGTATGTGTGTGTGTGTGGTGTGTGCGTGTGTGTGTGTGTGTGTGTGTGTGTGCGTGTGGCGGGGTGTGGGGAGGCTTTTCCTACGAGTCAGGGCAGGGGAGCTCGCTCACACTGTGGAGAGGCCGCAGTATGGCCGCCTGAAGCCCGAGAAGATGCCAGCTCTGCGCCGGCCCGCATCATGTCACCTGGATCTTTCTGATGGGGTAGAAGAGGCTGCCCCCGCCCCAGGCAGCCAGTGTTTGTGAGTGTTTGCCATCATTACTGTAGTCGCTGCCATCCTCCTCCTCTGAGAACAGAGGTCCCGGTCTCGGCGGAAGTCCTCATGAAAGCGCATGTGGACAGCGTTTGGAGCCCCCAGCATGGTCTTCCCCAGAACCGCGCTCCCTATGGTGAGGTCCCCAAGGCTGGATCCCCACAGTCACCTCCCTGGAGTGGAGGAGCAAGGGATGTGGTGTCCATCCCAGTACCTGACCACCCTCCTGGTCCTGGTCCTTTGAGAGTAGTCTACGCAGAGGACAGGACCTGAGGATAGGTCCCCGGTGCCGCGGCTCAGTGCCGGGCCCTCAGAGGTACACACCGTGTGCACACCCATGCGGCCTGCAGGAGGGGAACAGCCCGGCTGGCTGGCATCTCAGGCTCAGCTGCTGCTGGGGACGTGGCCTCCGCCCCTGGAGCGCTTGAGTCTGTGATTTCTGGCCAAAGGTGACTCTGGGTGACAGTATTTGCCAGTCTACAGTGATACAGTGATATCTTGGGAAAGAAGGAGGGGAGGGGATCAGGAAAATCGAGTTCTGCAGGAAATCCTTTAGTCTGAAGGACTAAACCCAAAGGAAAGCAAACTTACTAACAGTCAGAGGTGGGGAGGCAGGGCAGTCTGCAGGGAGGACAGGGGAGCCCCGCAGCTGGCTGCAGATGCCGGGGTCCCTCCCTCAGTGGCCCACCGCCAGTTAAGGCATCACATCTCTCGTCGCCAACAATGGTGGCTTGCTAGGAAAGGTCTCCTGCTTTTCTCCTGTAATCTACACCAAGCTACGGACTCATTGTCTTTTTGTCTAGAAGGGGTGGTAGTCAAAATTGGCATTAAACTTTCTGTTCTCTGGATTCAGCTGTTAAATTCTGCAATAATCCTCAGCCCATGTTGATAATTTCGACTCATTGAATGCTTAAGTGTGACTTAATTACACACTGCAGCCTGCTCCCCCCCCGCCCCAGAGCCACACGTGAGCCACGGGCACCAGGTCTTTGTGGAGCCGCGCGCCTGGCACCACGCCACTGAGATGCGTTATCGCCCCGATCGCCAGAGGACCCTGCATTGTGCTGGGTAATTAACTTGGCGTTATTTTGTTCAGAAATTTAATTCACTCCAGATCTTAGCTTCAAAGCGAGATTTGTATGATGCATAATTTAAGAAGTAACAAAAACCACCACACAAACCCGGGGCTGCTCATCCCTGCTCCGGCCTTCCTGGGTGGGAAAACCCTGCTTTGCCCTCTGCGATGTCAGAGCTGTGTGCCTGTCCTTTGCAGTGTGCGACATTCCTCTGTATGACATCTGCGACTATAACGTGTCCCGGGACCGGTGCAAGGACCTCGGATGCTGTTTCTACAAGGGCGTCTGCTACGAGAAGGCGGTTCCAGGTGAGTCTGGGGCCACACCGCACCCCGCCCGCCCTCCCGCCTCCTTCCTTGGGGGTCTCGTCTGCTGGGGACACCTCTTACTGCTATCTGGTTATGTCACCCTGCTCAGTGCATGAGCAAGGGTGAGAACTTGGAGGGGTGGCCTGGGAGGCCCGAGAACCCCACTGCCAGGCAGGGTGGGTGGAAGGTGGGAGGACTTGCTAGTGTCTTCCTTTAGAAGAGCCCGGTCGTTCTGGGGGTGCGGAAGCCTGGCCTGACTATAGCCCGACAGAGCGGCCACTGTGTGTGGCCAGGTGGGTGGCGTCCAGCCAAGGACGGTGAGGGCAGCTGAGGGTTCTCCGGAGGCACCTGGCATCACATGAAGCAAAGACCTGGTCCTGAGGTCTGGACTGGGACGCCAAGGGGCCATGAGCCCGGCAGGGGCGCTGCAGGAAGGCCCACGGAGGCTCCTGAAGGAACCGCGTCCCTGGAGAACCCCCTTGGGTGCAGTCAGTGTCGTGGGTGGGGCCGCCCGCAGACCAGTGTCGAGCAAGGTGCCCTGTGTGTGTGACCCTGTGTTCCTCTACTTCAGGGACACATCCTCACAGAGTAGAGCTTGGCCTCTGTGCTTCTGAAATTTTCTAAATATCTCCAAACCCTCAAAAATTCCACTAGGAGGTTCCTGTCTAGAAGTGGGGTAAATGACCCTTCGAGCTGCCGGGGACCCAGCCTGCATGAAGACCCTTCCCAGGAGAGCGTTGTGTGCCCGGTGGACAGGCAACTGGCCGCTTTGCAGTGGTGCTCAGTGCTCAGTAGCTCCCAGGCTCTGGACACCATTCCAGACCCCGCCTTCCATCCTGGCCACTTCCCTTACCCTCACAGCTGCCGTGAGGACGGAGGATCCTTCCCCTTCTGCGTCCCCAGAGGCAGGCCCCGCATCAACTCCCTCCCATGCGCCACCACGCTCAGGTCAGGGAGCGCTAGTGACCAAGGATTGCCAACCAGTGACCTGCTGGCTGCCCAGGCCAGCTCCTAGGGGCCAGGGTTCAAGAAGAAAGGGGCAGGACTGCGCCTGCTCAGGAGGCATGCGCCCATTTTGTGGTGAGGGCGAAGGTAAAAGAAGAGGACATAGCCAGGCATGGTGGTGCATGCTTATAATGCCAGTACTTGGGAGGCTGAGACCAGAGGATCTGGGTTCACGGCCAGCCTCAGCTACTTCATGAGGCCCTCCGCAACTTAGTGAGACCCTGTTTCAAAATAAAGATTAAAAAATAGGGCTGGGGTATAGCTCGGAGGTAGAATGCCCCCGGGTTCAATCCCTAGTACCTCGAAAAAAAAAAAAAGAGGACACAGGGCTTTTCATGAAGAGGCACAAAGAGGTCACAGTGGACTCCAGGATCCTCAGTGACAACGTCCCCTTCAGGTAGATTTTTGAAGACCCGAACCCCTCCTCATTCCAGGAAAGAGATGACCCCAGCACTCCTAGGATCCCTCTGCCTGCAGATAGAAGCAACCGGAACTTCCCTCTCTTGTTATTGTGGTTACTGACATGAAGCTGTCACGCCATGAAATCCACCCTTCGACAGTGTGCGCGTCGGTGGCTTTCAGTAAATCCAGACTTCACAATGACCACTACTGTCTGATTGCAGAACATTTTCATCACACCACAAAGAACCCTCACAGCCATTAGCAGTCATGTCTTATTCCCCGTCCAGCCCCTGGCAGCCTCGGGCCTCTCTCTGTGGATTGGCTGTTCTGGGACTCTGGTATAAATGGAAGCACACGCTGTGTGGTCTTTTGCTTAGACACTTCTCAGGCTCATCCGTGTTGTAGCATGTGTTCATATACTAGGGATTGAACTGAGGGGCATTCTACCTCCAAGTTACACCCCCAGCCCCCTTTTTAAATTTTTTTTTAAAAAAAAACAGGGTCTTTCTAGGTTGCTGAGTCTCTCTAGGTTGATGAGACTGTCCTCGAACCTGGGATCCTTCTGTCTCAGCTCTATTCGCTTTGATGGTTGAATAGTTTTCCGTTGTATAGATATGCCACATTTTGCTTTCCACTTATCAGAGATGAACAGTTGGGTTGTTTCTACTTCTTGGCCCTTATGAATGCCACTGCTCTGAACACCTGTGTGCAAGTGTCTGTGTGGACACGTTTTCAGTTCTCTTCGTTGTATATCTAGGAGTGGAATCGTTGGGTCATATATTAACAGTATGTTTAAGTTTCTAAGGAACTTCCAAACTGTTTCCCAAGGTGGCTACACCATCTTACAGTCTCACCAGCAATGCAGAAGGGTTCCAGTTTCCCCGCGTTCCCACCGACACTTGCTGTTATCTTTTCATTTGTCGCCGTCAGAGTGGGCATGGAGTTGTTCCTCACTGTGCTTTCTATTTGTATTTACTGAGTGAATAATGGTGTTGAGCATCTTTACATGTGTTTATTGGCCATTCGTATATTTTTTATTGAGAAAAGCCTACTCGAATCCTTTGCTCAGTTTTTAATTGGGTTAACTACCTTTTATTATGGAGTTCTAAGAGCTCTATCTATATGCTGTATATTATCGGATACGTGGTTTGTAAATATTTTCTCTTATTCTCTTGGTTGTCTTTTCACTTTCTTGATAGTGTCCTTTGAAGCCAAATGCTTTTAATTTTGATGATGTTCATTTTTCCTAGTTTCCTTTGGCTGCTTGTGCTTGGGCGTCATATGTAAGAAAGCCTTGCCTAACCCAAGGTCACAAAGATCTTTGCCTTTTTTTTTTTCGGTACCGGGGATTGAACCCAGGGGCATTTTACCTCCGAGCTAGCTACACCCCCGGCCCTATTTTTTATACTTTATTTTGACACCAGGTCTCACAAAGTTGCGGAGGGCCTCACTAAGTAGCTGAGGCTGGCCGTGAACCCGGATCCTCCAGTCTCTGCCTCCCAAGTACTGGGATTACAAGCATGCACCACCACGCCCGGCCTGCCTATACTATCTTACAAGTGTTTTTATTCTTCATTTAGGTCTTTGGTCTGCTTTGAATTAATTTTTTTTTCTGTACCAGGGATTGAACCCAGGGGTGTTCTACCTCCACGCTACACCCCCGGCCCTATTTTTTTATACTTTATTTTGAAACCGGGTCTCACGAAGTTGCGGAGGGCCTCACTAGGTAGAGAGAGAGAGAGACAGGGAGAGAGAGAGAGAGAGAGCGAGAGCTGAGGCTGGCCGCGAACTCGGATCCTCCGGTCTCCGCCTCCCAAAGTACTGGGATTACAAGCGTGTGCCACCATGCCTGGCGTAATTTTTTTTTATTTGATTCAAGGGAGGTATGAACTTCATTGTTTTGCATGTGGATGGTCAGTTGTCCCAGCACCATTTGTTGAAAAGACTTTTTCCCCAATGGATAGAAAAGAATTGACTGTCAACTCCTCTTTCCCTATTAAAGGCATCCTTGCTGGAATTCAGCTGCCTGTCAAAATGAGAGTAATTTCTGGACTCCCAGTTGGTTCCGTTGATCCACAATCCACCCCTAGCCAACACTGCATGGTTTTGTTATCGCAGTTTTGTAGTAAAATTTGAAATCAGGAAATGTGAGACCCTCACATTTTTATTGAGATTATTTTAGCTATTATAGGTCCCTTGCGTTTCCATATCAGGTTGCTAATTTCTGCAGGAAAAGAAATGTGGTATTTTGGCAGAGATTGTATTGAATCTGTAGATAATTTGGGGGAGCCTTAGCTAGCACAGTATTAATTCTTCTGATCCATGAACAAGAAATGTATTTCCATTTGTTTAGGTCTTTAATTTCTTTCAATTATATTTCATGATTCATTGTACCAGTCTTGAGCTTCTTTTGTTAATTACTTCTAAGTATTTTATCCACTTTGACATTGTTATAAATGGAATGATTCTATTTCATTTTCACATTGCCTAGTATATCGCCGGTATATAGAAATACAATTGAGTTTTGTATATTGATGTTATATCTGGCAGCCTTGTTGAATTGACTTATTAGTTCTATTAGTTTTTTAGGCAAGTTCTTCTGGTTTTCTATTCAAGATCAATGTCATCTGAAAATAGAGGTAGTTGTACTTCTTCCTTTCCAATCCAGATGACTTAAATTTTCTTGCCTAGTTTATTTAACTGGAGCCTCCAGTACAATGGTAAACCCAAGTCATGAGGATGTGTAGACCTCCTACTTTTGTTCCTGATCTTAGGGGAAGTTTTCTTGCTGTTACTCAAACTGGGTAATCTCAAATTGATCTATCTTTAAGTTTGCTGATTCTTTCTTTTGCCTGCTCAAATCTGCTGTTGAACTCCTTCAATGAATTTTTCATTTCCGTTGTTGTTGTTATACTTTCAGCTCAAGAATTTCTCTTTCTCTCTCTCTCTTCTTCCCTTCCTCCCTCCCTCCTTCATCTCTGTTTTGCAGTGCTAAAGATCAAATGCAGGGCCTCATGCATACTAGGCAAGTACTCTGCCACTAAGCTACATCCCCAGCCCCAGCTCCAAAATTTCTATTTTGTCCTTTTCTTAATAACTTTGATCACTTTATGATATTCTCTATTTAATAAAACATTATTCTCATTTTTTTTTTTGCGGTACCGGGGATTGAACCCAGGGGCGTTCGTTCTACCTCCGCGCTACACCCCTGGCCCTAATTTTATACTTTATTTTGAAACCGGGTCTCACGAAGTTGGGGAGGGCCTCACTAAGTAGAGAGAAAGACAGAGACAGAGAGAGAGAGACAGGGAGAGAGAGAGAGTGAGAGAGCTGAGGCTGGCCACGAACCTGGATCCTCCGGTCTCCGCCTCCCAAAGTACTGGGATTACAAGCATGCGCCACCACGCCCAGCAAAACATTATTCTCATACTGTGTGTACATAGCAACTCTGGGCCTTACTGAGTCTCTAGTCCAAGTGTGTACAACTGAGGAGGGTTGCAACAGGACACAGTGCTTCTGCCCGAAAGGGGTCCTTGTCCTCCACCAACACAGACACCACTGCCAATAGCCAGACTCTTGCGTGGGAGGTCTTCGTGAGTCCTGGGCCCCAGCGTTGATGGGCTGCACGTGCCGCGTGTCACCGCGTGTTCTCCAGGGCACGTGACAGCTCTCCTGAGCCCCTAGCCCTGGCGGTGGTTCGGCCATAGCCTGCTGCCATTCGCACTGTCTCTTGTCATTTTGTGGTACTGGTGGCTCGACACTCCTGTCTCCACAGGTGGGGGCAGCAGGCATATAGAATAGGTTCACTGCCTCCGCCGTGGGGTTGTGTGTCTCTGTGGCCTCCAGTCCCCTAGGCACTTTAACCCCTTAGGTTTTCTGAGAAACTCACTATTTGGGGCTCCAAAAGCAGAAACAGGAACCTCCAAGAGGGATTTGAGTTTGTTCTTTTGATCTTCTCCATACAAAGGTGCAGAAGACATTCGATTCCCAGGCCAAGCCACAGAGCTGGTCATAGTCTTTGGCAACTAGTTATTGTCATTTCCTTATATCCCAATGAAATGAGGTCCAACAGTGTAGTTATTATTGTGTTGCTATGATCATCCAAGGCAGGTCCCGGCCCCTGGGGTAACTCCAATCCACCCTGCCGCTGCTCCGTCCTCTGAGCATCTTCACAGCAGAGTTTTGTGCAGCGGCTGGCCATTTTGTGCATGTCATATGTCTACTGCACACTGCTTAAACTACAACAATCGCCTCTGCCTGTCACTCACTGGGAAGATGAGCCGCGTTCTCTGCCCCACCTTGGTTGCTGGTGTCCTTGTGGAACCCAGAAAAGAACACAGGCGCGTGGGATTTGGGCTTGAAGAGGGCTCCCCGTGTTTCAGGTGGGTACATCATTCTTGCGTGGAAGCCAACAGTAGCCCTCTTTCCGTCCTTCCAGTTTTACGAAGTGGGTTGTGTGGGTTATGCTTTTCCTTAACTGGTAACGCCTTTCACGTCGAGAGGTTGGGCCATCCGCAGGAAGAGTCTGGGCAGTGAGCCCTGCGTGTGGGTTCTCACTGTGCCCTCAAATTATCTTTCATTTCTTTGACATCTTTCTCATTCAAGACGGCAAGGGAACCTTTGTGCTGTGTAAGTTGTAGTATTCAGTGACAGGGTATTATGAGTTCTTTGTGCACATAATTCCATGTTATGAAAACCTTTCACCAACTTCTTAAATTGGCTGGTTTGAAGTGCACATTGTGTTATGGTATAATCTGTATTATTAAGAATATGAACTTGGGGAATTAGCATTAGATCTTTCAGAAAGAACTGGGAATTAAAAGAGAAAGGCTTCCCTTCATTCTTCAGTCTTGATTTAGGGCATGTTATTTAACAAGTCATTTCTTCAAGTCCTTCGTGGGACTTGCTGAGATGGTTTCAAAACTTTTGTTTAACTGCATTTGGGGAGAAGTTATCAAGACATTCCTTAAAGAAAATAACCTTTTCTTCAATTGCTACTATTTCCGAAAGATCAGCCATAATATATAGTTTCTGATAAACCATGCATAGGGTTTGTAGCCATGTTGCTGGCCAGACAGCATACAGAGAGATAGATTGTTTCTGCCTTTGGGAGTTGACATCAAGGACAAGAAAAAGCACACGTAGAAGGTGTGCTGATGATCAAACATGGAAACATCCACCAACTGCACGTGCCTCACAATTCTGAATTTATGTCCTGAGCTAAGACACAAAACCATGCTAAGGAATAAACATTCCCTGCAATTCAAGAGTTGGGGTCTTCTTCTTTTTCTTCTCCTTCTCCCTCTCTCCCTCTTCTCCTCCTCCTCCTCCTCCTCCTTCTTTTTCTTCGGTACTAGGGATTGAACCCAAGGGTATTCTACCTCTGAGCTATACCTTTAGCCCTTTTCTAAATTTTTTATTTTGAAACAGGGTCTCACTATGTTGCTGAGACTGTCTTTGAACCTGGGCTCATCCTGTCTCAGCCTCCCAAGTACTGGGATTACAGGTGTGCACCACCGTGCCTGGATAGGGGTTATCTTCTTAACTTTTACTTCATTTCTAACTAATTGATTGACTGATTCTTCAACATCTTAAAGGACACTTTATCTGAACAAGCCCGAGGCCACACCTTGCCTCAGTTCTCTACTATTGTGTGACAAATTATCCCCAAACTCAGTGGCTTAGAGCAGCGACTTAGCGGCGTAGCTGGGGTTGGCTAGGGTGTCTCATGAGCGCACAGTCAAGATCCTGCAGGCTCAACGGGCTGGAGTCTACTTTCAGGAAGGCTGGTGTCCGGGGAGCTCTCCTTTCCCGGCCATGAAGGGTGCGTGAGTGTCCTCATGCATGGTGACTGTCCTTCCCCAGAGCAGGAGGTCCAAGAGGCCAGGGTGGGAGCTGCAGGGTCTTTGTGACCTGGCCTTGGAGGGCCCACTCTGGCGTGTCTCCTGAAGTGGAAGTCAGTCCTAGTTGTCTTGGGACAATTTCTCAGGTATAGAGACGGGGAGGCAAGAGTGTGGAGTTCACCATGAAGGCTGCTTGCTGCGGCCTGGGGAGTCGAGGCCAGCCTGCCTCCTCTTTCCATAATCAACCCCCCCAGGGAAAGTCTCCATTTCAAGAAAGAAGCCAGCCAGGGGCAGTGGAATCTGCAACCAGTGGCTCGCTAATTCGTCCATCGTAGAGAACACAAGCCCGTTATCTGACAACCAGGCAACCGCAAGTCTCCTTCTCAACTCCCAACCTCTCCCCGATGGCCCGTCAACCATTGAGCACCTACTGTATACTTACCCATGGCTTCCTGAGGTCACAGCAATGTGAGAAAGCCAAGGACTCAGGCGTCTCTCACGAGCTGTTGGCTTCAACCCCCTTCAGTGTTCTGGCTTCAGTCCCCACATCTAGGAGCCTCATAGCCCCGCCCACTCGCAGAGCAGTCTGGGACCTTGCTCGCCTGCCTGGGAGGTGGCTTGCTCTGCAGCTGTGGCTTATCGTCTACCTTTTCTTCAGTACTGGGGATTGAACCCAAGGCCTCCTGCATGCTAGGCAAACGCTCTACCACTGAGCCATGTCCCCAGCCCTGTTGCTTACCTTCTCTTGGGATTAAATTGTGCCCTCCCAAAACATGAGTTGAAGTCCAAGTCCCCGGTCGCTGTAAACGTGACCTTCCTCAGAAAGAGGTTCTTTGCAGATGCGATTAGTTAAGATGAGGTCACACCAGAGAAGGGTGACCCTGGCCCAATAGGACTTAGAAGAGAAACAGAGGGGAATATAGAGATGTGACAGGGAGGCAGAGATGGCATGCTGCAGTGACAAACGAAAGACACCCAAGATGGCCCGCAACTACCAGAAGGCACAGAGCCCCTGGGGCCACGGAGAGGACCCTGCCCTGTAGAGCCAGAGCCGAGGCCCCAGGCGTGGGCCAATTTCCCGTGGCCGTAAGGCCCCTGTTGGTGGTATTTTGTTACAGCAGTTATAGGAAACTTACACCTTCGATGAAATTCCCCCCTACAGTACCATTCCCTGCCAGTTAGGGACTCCAGGCCATTCAGAGGTGGTGGAGGTGTGGGGAGTGGATGGATCACGTCACCTGGCTTAGGCGTTTGTGAGTAAGCCGGTTTCTTTCCCTGGAGAGTAAAAAAGCAATTAGAGAAGAGAAATGTAACGAGAATAACAATCATAAGGATGACTGTGTGCACACTGTCTACCAGGGACCACGCTAAGAACTTGATCCGCATTCATTGTTCAAGAATCCTCCCAGCAGCCTGAGGAAGAGGAGGCCCAGCGTTCAGAACTGGGGAGAGAACCTTTGCCTGTAGGGTTGGTTGCAGTGACCTCTGTCGGGATGTCAGGGTGCCTGAGTCCCCAGCAGTGAGCATGTGGGCCTGTGGCGGCCCCACGCAGGCTGGCTCGCCATTTTGCTCTGCCATAGGCTTGTTCTTAACTGACCTGGGTCTGGACGCCTGCATGGGCTTGTTTTAACCTAGGTCTGGACCACCTGTGTAGACTTGTAGCTAGTCCTGGTTCAAAAGTCCTGTGTGGGTTTTTCTAGCCAAGCAGGGCCGCGCACCCTGCAGACCCATCCTAACTAACCCAGGCCGCGTGTCAGGGATGTGTCCTAACTAAGCGGGCGTCTCGCCCCGTGGGGTTGTCTTGCAGTGTATGTACAGGTGTTCTCTGCCTTGATCGTCATCATCGCTGGCGCCTTCATCATCACCATCATCTACAGGTGGGTCCTGCTCTTTCGCCAGCCCGCAGGACGTGCGGGGTGGTGGGGCAGGAAGGGAGGCCACGCCCCTCCTCTGGGCTCACTTCCCGCAGAGCTCTTGTTGGTGGGAGTGATACCTGACTCCCGCTCCTTGGGCACCCGCTCCTTGTGCTTGAGCACTGGCCGGCCCTTGCTTGCCCAGCCTCCGCAGCCGCAGTTGCTAGGACTGCGTCCTATGGGCCGATGGAGCCAGCACCCAGGGGCTCCCATGGTTCACTGGAGGCAGGCGGTGGCAGGGAAGGGGGACAACTTGCCTGGTTGTCTCTGCCTGGGGCCGTGCTCCGACCCCAGGCTGACCAAGTCTGTGTCCCGTGGTGTGTGACTATCTGTGGGATATTAGAATCTGGGGCAGCTTGGAGATAAGTCCCCTCCTTTCGTTTCCACGGAGGAAATGCAGGCTCACGGGCCACAGCACTGGTCACTATCTTAAGGACAGGGCTGGCACCCAGAATCCTTGCTCTGAACCACGTGCCTGCTGCCACAAGCCCGCTCCTGTGACACACAGGCCACCCCTAGGAGGACTTCAGTCCCACACGAGTGGGCTGCGTGACCTCTGGCGTGCCTGTGGCTTGCAGTGACGTGCGTCCACTTTCCCTCCTGGGTTTTGTCTTTGGGAGTCTGGGGCACAGGTGGCTTCTCTGGAGCATGTATTAAGAAACCAAAACGAGAGCTGCTGAGGAAAGGCGTGCCCCTCAGAACACGCGTGTGTGACCATGACACCAGTGACGGGAGGACCGCACCGGGAGGACCGCGGGCCCAGAGCGTTCCCGTCTCTAACTTCTCCATTGTGATAACACTCTTCCCATCAGAGTCGTTCAAGAGAGCAGGAGGCAGAAGGAGGTTCCCATGGAGGTCACGACATCAGTCCATCCCACCGTTGTGGAGCCCATGGAAGAGACACAGCCCAAGACACCCAGCGCTCCTCCGTCCAAGAAGAGCGGCCAGAGCCAGGAAGAAGGTAGGTGGCTGCGGAGTGGCCTCAGGTTCGGAGCCAGGCACAGCTTCTTTCTTTTGTGCTGGCCCCTCAGCAATTGCAGTTATTGTTTTAGTTTGGGCAGAATTCTAATTTATCCAGCCCTGGAGCTCTCCTCCAGCGTGGCGTCCTCGTAGGGGCCGCCCTCCTCTTCACCCCGCCTTCCTCTGTCCCGCTGGCTGTTGGCTTGGTGGAGGGCGTGTGGGTGGTGGCGTGTGGCCCTGGCACTGGGCGGGCCCAGAAGCCCTGCAGGTGTGCCAAGGGAACCTCCCAGGGACACCCCAGAGCCATCCTGCACTGCCTGGCCACCTGGGGCTGCGTCAGCACCAGTGACTGTCCTGTAGGACACATGCCCACCTTGTCCAGGCTGTTTTCTGCAGCAAGATGTTGAGGGCCAAGTGGCCGCCATGTCGCCAAAGGCCCGGCTTAATCTCCTTGAGGTTGCTGAACGTGCCATCTTGAGACACAAAACGTTTTCTTACTTTCAATCTAGGAACAGTGACCGTCTCAGAGGGCGAAGAAGAAACCGAGGAGTGAAGCATGAAAGGAGGAGGTGAGCAGTGGCAGAGGTGACCACCCCGCACGCACAACAGGCGACCACGGTTGGGACGCGCCATGGAGACACCACCCGATAAGAAAAAATAAAGGTATTTTCAAAGTTGCTTCTTGTTTTACGTTCCTTATTTGCTGTTGTATTTTCATCTCCAGAGAGGTGCAACACCACGGGCAGAACTTACCTTTTAAAATATTTAATGTGATTAACCTTTTATTGGTGCATTATAATTATACACAATCATGGGGTTTGTTGTTATGTATTTATACATGCATATAACATAACTTGGCCAATTTAATTTCCCAGTACCTCCCTTTCCCTCCGCTCCTCCCTCCCCTGCTCCCTTCATCTGCCCTACTGCTCTCCCTTCTGTTTTTGTGAGCTGTCCCCTTTTTAATCTCTGGCTTCCACATATAAGTAAAAGCATGTAACCCTTGACTTTCTGGGCCTGGCTTGTTTCATTTAATGTTCTCCGGTTCTATCCATTTTCCTGCAATTGACATAATTTTGTTGTTCTTTATGGCTGAGTAAAACTCCATTGTGTGTAGATGCCACGTTTTCTTCATCCATTCGTGTCGGCCTCTCCTGGTTCCATCAGTGGACTGACTGGGAACCATGCTGCTGTACACGTGGCTGTGCGTGGGGCACTGCAGCGCGCGGCCCGTGTTCTCTTGGATTAAACGCCCAGGAGTGGTACAGCTGGGTCACATGGTGGTTCCATTCCTAGTCTTTTGAGGAACCTTTGTACTGATCTTCACAGTGGTTGTACTAATTTATAATCCCACCAGCCCACTTTTTAATGGCACTGCTTGTCACTAATATTGAGACTGGGCAATGTCATCGAGTCCCCTTTTCAAAAGCCAGCTGCATTTTCGCAGAGCAGGGTGCCATGCGGACTCAGAAAACCCCTGGTGCTCTAGCACCATGCTTTGCTATGGCGCCGTGAAGGACTTGACAGAGGAGTGGCCTCCGCTCCCTCCCAAGAGGCTGTGGCAGCTTCTTAACCTTCCCTGCCCAGGGTCAAGGCCAGGAGGCTCCCAAGCAACCATGGGCGCTCCGGTGGGTGGCTACCAGCCCAGGAGGCTCGTGGACTGGGGCACTGGGTTTTTCCACCTTGGAAACATGTACCTGCAGAGGAGCTGGCTCATACATCCACATGCTGTGGGCTTTAAAAAGACGCATACAAACAGCACAGCCAGGCCAGGCGCGTCCTGTCTGAAGGACCACCTGGGCGCGTGATGGGTACACAGAGGCCCTGGGAGCCCCGCTCTGTTTCTGGCTGGTGACTCCCGTCAGCGCTGACTCTGGGGTGGTTCCATCCTGGTCTGCAGAGCTCCAGGCTTCCTTCAGGAGGGGAAGGGGCTCGGTCTCTCCACCTCTCCCTCTCACTCGCGTCTTGCCGGCCATGCCATTGGCCTTTACGTCGCTCAGCACACCTTTCGTGAAGGGCCAGATAGCAAGTAGTTTAGGTTTTGCATACTATACAGCCCCTGTCACGACACTTCAGCTCTACGCTAGCATGAATACGTGCATGAGAGGGGTGGCTGTGGCTCAATACACCTCACTTTTAAACACAGATGACAGCTGGACTTGGCTTGAAGCTAAACTCCTTGTCTAGAGATGTCTGAAGTATGCCTTAGAGGCCTGTGATGTGGGGATCTGAGGCCTCCTTTGATGGTCTTCAAATGAGGCCTTGGACCGAGGACTGGGTGTGCTAGAGTGGAGGGACGGGGGGCTCACCTGCTCACCTGCAAAGCCCTTTGATCTGTGCCGCCCCTTGCAGAGATAATGGAGACTTGATGCTTCCAGAAATAATTCTTGAAGCCCAAGATTTGGTTTGGGGTGCACCTACTTCATTTCCAAGGAGCACAGAAACGCCACTCGACACCCCACTCCCAGCCACCCAGGAACTAAGTAGCGAGCTCCCTTCCTGGTGACCCCTTTGCTAAAGCCTTCAACTCTGCCCAGAGCAACAATGATCCCCTCCGAATGAGGTACTGGGTCATTGGCTGGACACTCTTCAGGGATGCTAGTGGTCACCGGGAGCCATCATTTGGAAGTCCCTCTGTTCCACTGGGTGATGAGTGTAGGGAAGGGCTTTCCCATGTTAAGTCTCCAGAAAGCCCACCGACCCCTCCTCTAGGGCTTCTGAGGGCTAGGTTGGCTGTGGATCGTGGGATGGGCATGAAGGGAGAAGGGAGGGAAGGGTCAGTGTGCAGTGGGGACAGTCCTGCCAGGGACCCTACAGAGTCCACATGCAGAATTAGGTGGATATGCGTCCCCCAAGGGACAGCTCAGCTATGGTCTGGATATGTGGGTATCCCTGCGCAGGCCGGGGCCCCTCCCCGTGTGCTTTGGGGCCCTGTCCAACGGCCCTACAGCAGCAGCTGTTCGGGGGCCCTGGAAGGCGCCACAGGCCCCATCCGGCCGTCTATCCAGAGCACTGGAGGAGACTGCAGTGATCCCAGCTTGGATCTCATTGGCTCAGAGCCTGGTCGGGAGGCTGCCAAGATGGCGGGGGTCCTGGGCAGCAGCTGCAGCACTGTGACCTCAGCACCAGGTGACACATGTCTTACCACCTGTGTGCACATACTGTAGCCTGGAGCCAGATCTGGGCGCCTCTGATCAGATCGTCCTGGGTGGCACAGGGCTGCCAGGTGGGCATGCTTGGAGTTCTGGCAAGGAGGGGTTCCTGCATTTTAGTCCCAGAGGTCCAGGGACTGCCATTGGACCTGGAGGCACCTGGGGCCACGGGACAGACCTTTGCCCCCAGGAATCACCTCTCTGAGCAGGAGGAGCGTGGATAGTGCCGCCCCTCTCCTGTGTGTGCCGGGGCGAGCAGAGAGCTGACCTGGGGCTGCAGGCTGGTGGTTTCTGGGGCACACCGGTGCAGGGGAGGAGGGCAAGCAGGGCTGCGAGGGAAAGGCTTCCACTGTGACACAGACTGAGTACCCTTGTGCAAGCCGAGGGGAGGGGGCTGCACTGTGCAGGGAGAGCTGCAGGCTGAGATACAGGTCCCAGCCACCCAAGGGGGCTCTGCGCCTTGGAGGGTCCCCCACTGGGCAGAAAGTCTTGGGCTCAGTGCCCCCGCTGCACTCAGCTACGGGCCAGGGGCTCCTGAGGAGGCGGCGGTCCCAGCTGGAACACGGAGGTGGTCCTGGGCTGTGGCAGCTGGAGCTCTCGATGACTGTGCCCCCTCCCCCAAGGCTGAGCAGCCAGCGCTTTCTGGAAGGGGGACTCCACCGCCTGCTTCCATGGATACTGGTTGCCCTTTGGCCCCACTACCTTACCCCAGGCTGGCATGGACTGGGCATGGACCACAAAATGGGCCTGGCCTGACACTTTTCACTGTTGGACATCAGCGACTCCGCCAGGTTCTCACTAGCCTGGAGAGTCCACAGGAGCAGAGCGAGCATGACGGCTGATGAGCGCCATGCCTGGCGTGCCCGACGTCTGTGAGGGTGAATGCCATCTGCTCACTTGACCCGACCATGGGGTGCCCAGGTGGTCATGAGGGGTAATGTCACGCATTCATGTGGCTGGGTCCTGGGGTGCCCAGATATTTGGGTTAACATTATTTTTGCTCTGTCTCTGAGGGGTTTCTGGAGGAGAACATTTGGATAGGCAGACTGGGTGAAGCGGATGCCCTCCCCATGGGGGCCTTACCCAGTCAGCTGAAGAAATGAATGGAACCAGAGGCTGAGTAAGAATTTCTTCCCTTTCTCTCTCTCTCTCTCTCTCTCTCTCTCTGTATCTATATCTATCATTTATCTATCATCTATGTATCTATATCTATATCTATCTATGTATCTCCTATATCCTATTGGTTATTTTTCTGAAGAGCTCTAATACAGTAGGCCATAAAGCCTTTTCCTTCATCTTTGAAATCATGGGGTTCAAATGAATTTTTTTTTGCGGTACCGGGAATTGAACCCAGGGCCGTTCTACCTCCGCGCTACACCCCTGGTCCTATTTTTTATACTTTATTTTGAAACCGGGTCTCACAAAGTTGCAGAGGGCCTCACTAAGGAGAGAGAGAGAGCTGAGGCTGGCCGCGAACCCGGATTCTCCGGTCTCCGCCTCCCAAAGTACTGGGATTATAAGCGTGCGCCACCACGCCCGGCAAATGAATTCTGTAGAGCTATAGCTTTGCATTAAAATCACCTGGGAGTTAAAAGTACAGAATCGCAACACAGCAGATCTCTTTCTACACGTCTCCCTGGGGCAATCATGATGCCAAGGAAGGTTTGGGGGTCTGTGCTGTGTCTCGGGGACAGACCCAGGGGCAGCTGCTCATGCAGAAGGGTAAATTCAAAACTCAACAATAGTGGCCGGGCGTGGTGGCGCATGCTTGTAATCCCAGTACTTTGGGAGGCAGAGACCGGAGGATCCGGGTTCGCGGCCAGCCTCAGCTCTCTCTCTCTCTCTCTCTCTCTCTCTCTACTTAGTGAGGCCCTCCGCAATTTCGTGAGACCCGGTTTCAAAATAAAGCATAAAAAAATAGGGCTGGGGGTGTAGCGCGGAGGTAGAATGCCCCTGGGTTCAATCCCCGGTACCGCAAAAAAAAAAAAAACCAAAAAAACTCAACAATATAGAGTCTTTGACTATATTTAAGGGATCAGCCACTTAGAACTGGTTGTAGTACAATACTTGGACTCTGCCTCCCTCTGCGACTGTTCTGGTGTGAATCACTTCTAAACCAGGCCTGCCTTGTTGCCACATACCATTCCAGGAACTCTGAGGCTCAAAGAAGTTAGGAGTCACAGCCGGATGGAAGGACCAGAAATGACTTCAACAGATGCCTGAGAGGCATTTTTTATCAATTAGTCATAGCGACCCACTATCTCGGCCTGCCAGCTTCCCTTTGATCCAATAAAATTGTGTTGGTATCAAAATATGAAAACTGGTAAATATAAATTAATAACTTCAAAAGCTAAATTATAAAACATTTTCAAAAGTTATCCAGACAAAACTAATATGGGATGTGCGTGCGTTTCTATGTTTGATGTGGATTGGGACTGCTAAAGTAAGATCCAAGATTCTGTTTGGATCTTAAAACACCTGAGCTGTTGTCCAGCCATGCAATGGCTTTCACGCTAGGAAAAATGTTTTATGTTAAAAAAAAATCAGATTGTGGCACATAATAATTCATCAGGGAGCATGTATTTCAGAGTGGAGCTGTGTACACTGAGTCATGCTTTCTTGCTCAGAATGGCAGCCTTGTGTGGCGCTCGCCCCTGGCTGGGGCAGTTAGTGCACCCACCTGAGGTGCTGCAGGAAGCAGGGGAGGGAGGGGCTTCTCAAGTGGAACAGGCGCCCTTCAGGTAAAGCCGAGCTGCCGCCCCACCCCGGGCGGGCGAGCTGGAGGTGCAGGGGAAACTGACCTGTGCAGATGGAAGGGAGTGGGTCAGTACTCTCCCTGGCTAGCGAGCCATTGTCTCTGGGCCCCTCGGGACAAGGTGGACAGGACTTCTTAGGCCCCTCTGGGCAAGGTGGCTCCCATTCCCCAAGGACAGACCTCTGGGGGAGGTGGCAGGTGTGAGCTCTGGTGGAGCTGAGCCGGCTGGAAGCAGACATTTAGGTCTGTGCATTTAGATCTGTGACCTCCGGGAGTCAAAAGGACTCCAGAGAACAGGGCAGCGGCAGCATCTGCTGCCCAAGGGCATCCCAGCGTGGTCTGTCCACGGGCCCCTGGCTCCCCCACCAAGCTACAGGGCCCCAGGATTCCAGGGGGCCTGCATGGTATGCAGGGGCAGATTGGGCCGCCCGCTTGCTCAGCAGGGCCCTTTGACATGGTACTCTTAACAGCAATGGACTGATAGGGTGGACTTGGAATACTGAGACTTCAAGACCCTTCTGGACTGCGTTATGGAAGATGGCAGAAGAGGTAGTCTTGCCTGAAATGAAGGGATCCTGTGGTTTACAACCCCACAGGCGCTTGTCAGGCTGAAGGAGGTGTAGAACAGTAGGCAGAGTTAGGCAGCGGGAGCTCAGCCCAGAAGCACTGTGGCCCTGCTGCCTGCAGGCAGCCTCTCATCTTCTTTACTGATATTTTGGAAAAAGTATTTTCCAACTGGACAGCTACAAACAGGACGCGTGCCAGCTGATTGACCTTAACTGTGCAGAACACATCTGTGAGTACCAAGAGCTGGCTGAGTCCAAGGGCTCTGCGGCTGTTCCCGAGCCCCCCGTGATCCTAATCACCCAACAGGTGAGTTGCATGGGAGTGTGGCAGGAACCATGCCGGGCACGGGGCGGGGGCTCTGCCGTTCAGGGTGCGATCTTGCTTTTCTTCTTAACAGCTTTCCCCAGCTAGCACTGACACAGGACAGACCGCGTTACCTGGAGTGGCCAGTGTAGTAGTGTTTGGCATGAGTCTGTGAAATCGCCCCCATGCTCTAGCTGACAATCTCATCCCTCCCTCTGAAAGTGTCTCAGAGGGAGGGCTCTCTCCATGCCCCCCACGGACCCCCAGGAGCCCTGGTCTCTTGCTGCGTGTTCGTCCTGCACGGGTTCCTGTTTGGTTTCTTTTTCGGGTGAGTGTTTCGAGGTTCATCCACGCTGACGCATCTGTCCATGGTCAGTCCCTTTAGGCTGTGAGCAGTGTTTCTTTACACGAGTATGCCTCGGTTTGTTTATTTGTTCCCTTGCTGGTTGACGGGGTTTGTTTCCCACTTTGGTTATTAGAAATGAAGCTGCTGCGAGCATCGTGGTGGAAGCTTTGTGTAGATGTGTGCTTTCATTCTTTTGGGTAAGTACCTAGGCATGGATTAACTTTTTAAGGAGCTGTTAACGTCATTCCTGTTCTCTGTTCCTACTGGCAGTGTGTGAGGGTTGGGTGCGCCACGACCTTGTTAAGATTTGGCCCCATCAATCTGTTAAATGGTAGCCTGGTGTGCGCTGGTGTCTGCTCATCTAATGGGGTTTAATTTGCAGCTCCCTAGTGATGTTGAGATTATTTGCATAAAGTTTGTTTATCTGCATTAGTGAATTGATGGGGATTGGGCTCGCATTGATCGCTAATAGGTATCAATTGCTAATAGTGAGAACAAGCTCTCATACTCAGGCAGAACAATAAAATCCTTTTCTCTGTCTCTAAGTTGTCAGCCGAGAGCTGCAACCAAGGTTGACCTTGGTCAGCTAAAAGTTGGCTGTCAGCCCAGCTAAACACTGAATGTTGCAGGCACAGACACATGCAATTAGAAAATAATTATACACTTTCACAGCAGCTAAGACTAACATTAAAAGGTGAAAAAGCAATCTATATTAACCCAATATTACTAATAACACAAAATAGTTAAGAGTCCCAAATCCTCCATACTTTAAAAGACTATATTCCTGTTTCTTTCTTTATTATAAAGAGTTTTCAATATAATAAGTAACTTCTAGCAGATAGAGATAAGAAGATGCTGAGAACTCACCAAGGACACAAGTGGGCAATACACATGCTTTAAACTTTAATAAAAACAAAGAATAAAGCGGGCTTTTAACCTACAGCCCCCTGACCTCGTTAACCAAGCAATACCTTTTGATCAGTGATATCTGACCTATGTGTCCCTGTGAGGATGAACAAATGAGGCGAGCAGAAAAGGTTTAATTGGCCGATCTGCACCTGCTTTTGGTGCTTTTGGTATTCCACTTAACCAAAAGACTATTGGTTAAGTGGAATACGAAACAAGAGATAATAATTCTTATAAAAATTGTATATGTTCAAAGGCATTAGTGCCTTACTTTCAAGACACCCCACTACGTCACCTCTGACGTAGTGCTTTGATTACTCTGTCCCCCGTTTCTTTCTGTAATAATAAAAACTTTGTTCAAGCTTGCGACAGTAGTTCTGGCAAACTTTTTCTAAATTAGCTAAGAACAAGGACCCGCAGCATCACTCCAAACAGTAACAGAATCATCTATTTTTTAATCTTTTGTCTGTTTTCTTATTGAGTTTTGAGAATTCTGTGTATTTTCTGGTATGTCATTTTTTTTTCAGAGAAGTGATTTGCAAATGTTCTCTCCTGGTATGTCTCTGATTATTATTCTCTTAATATCATTCAAAGAGATGTTCATAATTTGACTGAAATTGAAAGTATCAGTTTTTAATTTTGTGGCTCATGCTTCTCTCTCTCTCTCTCTCATGGTCTGAGAGTTCCTTGCCTAATCCAAGGTCACAAGGATCTTCCTAGATATTTTGTAGTTTGGCATTTAGGTCCGTGCCGACTGTTACCAGGTATGAATGAAGTATGTATTTTGCATATGGATAGCTGGCGTTCTGGTGCCATTTGCTGAGAGGTTGCCCTTTCTTCCCTGAATTGCGCTGCACCTGTGTGGAGATTCAGTCAACCGTATAGATGTGGCTGCACATGGATAGCCGCATTCTGGCGCCATTTGCTGAGAAGTCGCCCTCTCTTCCCTGCATTGCGCTGCACCTGTGTCGCGATTCCGCCGATTGTATAGATGCGGCTTTGTTTCTGGATGGTTGTCTGCTTCGTTTTTCTGTATTTGTTATCTTGGTGCAACCCCACACTCTTCTTACTACTGTGGCTTTATGATAAATCTTCAAGTCAGGTAGCCTAAGTCTTTGTGACTATTTTTCAAAGTGCTTTTGGCCACACAACGTTTTTGCATTTTCTTACGACGTTTAGAATCAGCTCATCAGTTTTGACAACAGTCCTGCTGAGATTTTTTGATCAGGTTTGCACTGAATCATCAATTGCACCGTGCATCGATGTGGAGAGAGCTGACATCTCATCCAGATCACATCTTCCAATCTGTGAACACAACACGGGCCTCCATTTATTGAAGTTAACTTGTTTAACTTGTCTCAGCAATGTTTTATAGGTTTCAGTATACACATCTTGAACACGTATACATCTGTAAGTGGGTTATATTTTTTGGTACTGTTATATAGTGCATTATTCAAATTTTCTCACTTTTCATTGCTAATAGAAATACAATTGATATACGTGTAATCATCGTGAACTTGCAAACTTGCTAACCTCATTCATTCTAGCAGGTGTGCGCGCGCGCGCGTGTATGTGTGTATGTGTGCGTGTGTGCGTGTGTGTGTGTGTGTACATAAATTTCATTGGATCCTCTTTCTTCCTTCTCCTTCCCCTTCCTCCCTTCCTTCCTTGAGACAGAGTCTCACTAAGTTGCCCAGGCTGGCCTCAAATTTGTGATCCTCCTGCCTTAGTCTCCTGAGTAGCTGGGATTACAGATGTGGGCCACAGTGCCCAGCCTCACTGTATTTTCTACAGAGATCCTCATTTCATCGGTGAATAAAGACAACTATGCATTGTCCTGTCCAATCTGGGCCTGTCTTGTTCCCTTCATGCCTGAGCACGGGCTGGAGCCTCCAGTACAGTGTTGGATGGAATGGCAAGAGAGGACATTTTTGCCTTATTCTTAATCTTAGTGGGAAATCATTCAGTCTTTAATAACCATCACATATCATATCAGTTGTAGGTTTCTGTAGATGTTCTTTTTAAGGGTGAGAATGTTTCTTTCTATTCTTTCTAGTTCGCTGAGTATTTATATCAGAAATAAATGCTGGGCCAGGTATGATGGCCCATGCTTGTAATCCCAGTACTTGGAAGGCTGAGACAGGAGGATCACAGGTTTGAGGGCAGCCTCAGCAACTTAGGAAGGCCCTTTTCAACTTAGTGAGACCCTGTTTCAAAATGAAAAATAAAATAGGGCTAGAGGTGTAGCTCAGAAGTAGAATGCCCCTGGGTTCACTCCCCAGTGCCACAGAAAACAAAAAGAAATGTTGAATTTTATCAATGCTTTCTGTGTGTCAGTTGAGATGAATAGATGGTTTTCCTTTTTAAATTTTGGAAACAGGGTGAATTGCAGTGATTTTCAAATGTTAAATCAACCTTGAATTACTGGGGGTACACCCCACTTGGTCATAATGTATAATTTTTATGTACTGCTGACACCTGGTATGGATTGAATGTGTTCTCTAGAAATTCGTGTGCTGGAAACATAATCCCCAATGTGACGGTGCTGGGAGCTGGGCCTCCATGGGAGGTGTTGAGGTCACGGGGACTGTCCTAATGGGCAGATCAGCGCTGTATGGCAGTCTGTTTCCCTCTCCTCTTTTTTTTTTTTTTTTGTGGTACCGGGGATTGAACGCAGGGGCGTTCTACCTCCGCGCTACACCCCCGGCCCTATTTTTTTTTTATACTTTTATTTTGAGACCGGGTCTCATGAAGTTGCGGAGGGCCTCACTAAGTAGAGAGAAAGAGAGAGAGAGAGAGAGAGAGAGCGAGAGAGCATGCGCACGCGCGCGCATGTGCGAGCTGAGGCTGGCCGCGAACCCGGATCCTCCGGTCTCCGCCTCCCAAAGTACTGGGATTACAAGCGTGCGCCACCACGCCCGGCTGTTTCCTTCTCCTCTTTTGCCTTTCTGCCTTCTGTGATGTGAGGACGTGGCGCTCCTTACCTCTGGAGACACCACGAGAAGCCCACACCAGATGCAGGTACCTTGATCTCGGACTTCTACCTTCCAGAACTGCAAGATGTCAATTGCTTTTCTTGATAAGTTACCCAGCTGTGGTATCCTGCTACGGCAATGCAGTGGACTATATAACCAGGAATTTAGGAACTTTTTCTTTCCAGTCTATTTTTATGTACATTTTTAAGCTCTGTTACTGGGTACATACCAGGTAATTTGCCCCAGGTAAGATACCTTGTTGGCGGTGGTTGTGTGTATGCGATTGAGTTGGATCGATACGTGCCGTATGCGTGTACGGAATCATCACACTGAGCCCCAATAATACCGACAATTAGTATGTGCTAGTGAAAACAATTTAAAAACATGCCACATCCTCGTGTGTAGACATAATCCCATGGCTACCTGATTAAATGTGTGGGCATGATCTAATGTCACTCTCCATGGCCCTGGGGGGCGGGAGTTAAACAGAAGAGGGAGAGCAATTGTCACCCATGTAGTTTCAACATTTGGTGGGGCGCTGGTCTCTGGAACCACCCTGGGCTGCAGTACTCATTTTGGCTTATTCCTGGGAGCTGGGATGGGCTGTTCCTGGGTTCCCAATGGGCTTTTCTACTATGAGGGCTTTTACCCCAGGAGTCAGGGAGCTACTGTGAGCCTTCTGCCAGAGGATAGTTCGGTGATCATGGTGGACCTAGTGTGAGATAGACTTGGACCGGGACTGTCACCGGGCCTTGATGATCTCGACTAGACCAGAGGACTGCATGGCGTTTAGAATTTCTTAGCAAGCCCGAGCCCTCGGGCCCAGGATTCCTCGTCCTTCTTTCCTCGATGTGTGGTCACCCCGAAATGGGTGGCAGGTGCCTCTGAGGACAAGTAGATTTATGGGACACGCTTTGTGCCACAGCTCCTCTTCAAAGGAACTCCTGGTCAAGGGAATGGGGGGCTCCTGGTCTGTGAGGTGGCCCTGCAGTCCTGGGAACCGTGTAATAGGATGTGGCCTCATTGTGGTGGTCTGCGTGAGCCCCTCCCCTGAATCTCCCCATCGATGCTGAGTAGCTCTTGAGCAGGGTGCCGTCTATTTCCACGAATTTCACAAATAATAAGCCATTTCTATAGATTTCAGAGGTCAAAATCCTCTGATTACCACGTTATCCCTCTAGCGTATTGTCACCGTGCCTAGCCGGTCTCTGTGAGCTGCCTGGAACTGCTTCCCCATGCTGGTCCCCGCCTTCCTCTGGGATCAGGCCATACGCGTGGTGAGGGTGTAGGTGAGCAGACAGCTGTGTCCATGGAGGGGTGCGCGGGGGTGGGGTCCAGTGATGGAAGATGCTGGCTCTCGATTTCAGTGGCAGTCACGTGGCCCTACATGTGTGGCATGGGGCTTTGTACACACGCACGGCCACCTTGACTTTGATATTTGACTGCATCGTGTGAAGCGTCACCGGGCGAGGGAACACAGGACCCTCTTCTACGTGCAAAACTTCCTGTGAACTGTGACACTTTAAAAACAAAAGTTAAAACGTGTGGAAAAGAAGTCTTTCTGACATAAAAAGAGACAATAAAATGCTCCCCACTCTAAAACGTCAGGCAACACAACCCTGGCCTGAGAGGTGGCAAATGTGGGTATGATGTTAGCCTTTTATTATTTTTTTCCTTTTTTGGTACTGGGGATTGACCCCAGGAGAAGTCTACCTCTGAGCTACACCCCCAGCCCTTTTCTCATTTTTTATTTTTATTTTTATTTTTATTTTTATTTTTATTTTTATTTTTATTTTTATTTTTTTTTGCAGTACCGGGGTGTTGTGCCTCCGAGCTACACCCCCGGCCCTATTTTTTATGCTTTATTTTGAAACCGGGTCTCACGAAGTTGCGGAAGGCCTCACTAAGTAGCTGAGGCTGGCTGCGAACCCAGATCCTCCGGTCTCCGCCTTCCAAGTACTGGGATTACAAGTGTGCGCCACCACGCCCGGAACCTCATTTTTTATTTTGAAACAGGGTCTTGCTGAGTTGCTGAGGCTGGCCTCGAACCTGCAATCCTCCTGTCTCAGCCTCCCAAGTACTGGGATTGCAAGTGTGCACCACCACAACTGTCAACTTGGTCTTAAAAACAAAAGTTCAAGTTACTATGCCTGGTCTGAGAAGTGCTCCTTCAGGGCAGATTGAAGCAGGACGGGCCTGAGCTGCAATCCTACCGTCCCAGGAAGCCGGTGGAAGCCATCCTGGGTCTTTTGTGCTCCCTGGAGCAGGTTCTGATTCCAGCCTACCCACACAATCCTTTATTTCTTTTTACTCAACAATGGAGTCTTTAAGAAGACACTGGGCTCCCTTCAGGAGTTCAAGGTTCCTTAATCATTCTGCATCTTTCCCTTTGTGTTTCCTTTTCAGCGCGATCCCATTTTGAGGGGAAAGAAAAGCTTTCCACATTTATGACTATTGTACCAATTATATTTGAGCTAGCTTTTCATACTGATGAGGCTGATAAAAATAGAAAAATTTAAAAGACTCTTATATCAAAGACTGGAGGCCGCCTGTGTAAAAATTCTATTGTCCTGCGGTCTTTTCTCTTCCCTGTGCTCATTAACTCAGACTATATCTTCTCTCCCAAGGACGGAAAAATCTTGCATATCCTTTTCTCTCTAAATTCTCTTTAATTCCGTCCCTATCACCCCTGTCCCTGCCTTAACTCTGCTTTCACTAAGTTTGTGACTGGAATACTAAACTCTGCGGGTGCTCAGAGCATCGCCACCCCCTTCCTTCCTGCACCCCGAACTCTGAGACAGATGAGCCTGTGCGCATCCACCTTCCCTTCTCCTTTCACATCGGGTCTTATTCCTTTTTTTTTTTGGCACTGGGGATTGAACCCAGGAGTAATCTACCTCTGAGTTATACCTCAGTCCTATTTTACTTTATTTATTTCATATATATTACATCGATATAAACTATATTTATATATATATAAACTATATTTATTGCATATATATTATTTATTTCATGTATATTATTTATTTTAATTTTGAAACAAGGTCTCACTAAGTTGCAAAGGGACTCACGAAGTTGCTGAGGCTGGCTGCGAACCTGCGATCCTCCTGTCTCAGCCTCCCAAGTACCGGGATTACAAGTGTACACCACCATGCCCGGCTTTATTATTTATTTTGAGACAGAGCCTCACTAAGTTGCTGAGACTGGCGGTGAACCTGCAATCCTCCTGTCTCAGCCTCCCAAGTACTGGGATGCCAGGCGCCACCATGCCCGGCTGATTCATATTCCTTCTAAACCTTGCTCAAGTGGTGCCCATGTCCCAGTTTCCAAAATCGTTTCCAAATGATCCAGAATAGGAGGACTTTTCTGGTAAATGCTTCACAACAAAATTGCTTTAGGAATTTTATGAATGAAGCACTAACCTTGCAAACGGATGACGAAAACATATTTCTTTATCTAAAAAAAGTATCCTATAGAATACAGTAGAGAGGCAGACAGCACCAATAAAAGCGAAGGCAGGAGACTTCGCAGAGTGATGGGATCAGAGGATCGCAACACGGAAATGACATAATAAGGGTAAAAGAATTATTAACAGGGAAACACGCACCATTTGCTGTGGGTAAGCAGGGAGGTGGAGGGCTAGCGAGGACAGCAGTTGTGTGGACTTACTATCTAAGGACCCTGGAGTGGAGGACAGCTGGCTGGACCTTTGTTATGCTGAAGATGCCAGGCGTGGTGGCACATACCTGTAACCCAAGGACTTGGGAGGCTGAGATAGGAGGATCGCAGATTTGTGGCCAGCCTCAGCAACTTAGTGAGACCCTATTTCAAAATAAAAAAGGGCTGGGGGTATAGCTTGGAGGTAGAATGCCTGTGGATTCAGTCTCCAGTACCACACATACAACAACAACCATGCCAAAAAACAAACAAACAAACAAAGAGACCTCGGATGATTAGAGAAGACTCCAGCCCAGAAACGCATGCTCAGCAGAGCTTCTGGGTGTTTGGGGGGGGGTGAGACTTTCTTTTTTTTTTTTTTTCTGTGGTACCAGGGATTGAACGCAGGGGCATTCTACCTCCGCGCTACACCCCCGGCCCTATTTTTTTATGCTTTATTTTTGAAACCGGGTCTCACGAAGTTGCGGAGGGCCTCACTAGGTAGAGAGAGAGAGAGAAAGAGAGAGAGAGAGAGAGAGAAGAGAGGAGAGAGAGATAGATCGCGCACGTGCATGCACACTGAGCTTGGCCGCGAACCCGGATCCTCCGGTCTCCACCTCCCTTTCTTTGGCTCACACGCTCCTTCCCTCCCATGGTGGTTTCCAGAACGTTCCTTAAAGATTTGAAGATTCTTAAGTGAATCTTAATCCCTCGCCTTCAGAATGGTTCTGGAAGTTCGGTGTGTGGCTGGGATGATGGTTGCTTAGGAAGCCCGCAGTTCCTGGGCACTGAGGGTCCTCCCCCCATAGGCAGGCTCTTTCCCAGGAGCCTGGCTGGGATGTGCGCAGGCGTAGTCCATGTTTCCACATCCATGGATGTATCTGGAAACAGCACACAGGTGAAGCAAGGTACTGGGGCAGGGAGGAGGGTGTAGCCCAGGTGGGGCCCAGCGCAGCCTCTCCTGGCCCGGATGCTGTAGGGGACTGTGGGGGAGTGGGCAAGATGGGGCAGTCAGGAGGAGGGAGTGGGGCCTCTCTGGCCTGGCTGCTGTGGGCAGAGCGTCCTTGTGTTTTGTGGCAGCACCTGGTCAATCCTTTGCAATGAATAAAGGATGTGAGTGTCCGTGAAGGGTGCACATGTTCCAGGCACTGAGAGGTGGCGAAGCACAGAGGCCTGGATGTGCATGAGACCGCTAAGATCCTGTAGGACACGGTTGTCACCAGCACGGCAGAGGCTGTAGTGGACAGAACAACAGCCTCAAGACGTCCACATCCTCATCCAGGTCTGGTGGGGCTGGGACAATCACCTCGTGGAGGTGAGGGGTGCTGAGCACATGGAGATGGGGAGGTCCTGGGCATCCAGGTGGGACCAGCTGTTATAGTTAGATATAAAATGTCCCCTAAAGAGCTCACTTACTAATGATTGGAGCTGATAAAATTGAGTCATGAGAGCTGTAATCCCAGAAATGGATAAATCCAATTGATTTACCTGGGTAGGCAGGTAGAGTGTGGCTGGAGGAGGTGGTCCCTGGAGGTGCAACCTTGGAGATTATATTTGGTTCCTCCTCCCCTTGCTCTCTCTTGCTTCCGGCCTCCATGACGTGAGGAGCACAGCCCATGTGCTCTCCCTCTCTTCTCTTCCCACTGCCATGCCCTGAAATCTGCGGTCCCCAGCCTCACATGGACTGAACCCCAAACTGTAAGAAGATAAATCTTCTTCCTTCTAAGTTACGTGGTCAGTCTTTTAGATTACAGCTGCAAGAATGCTGACCGGAACACCAGCCTGTCACTTGGGCCCTGAACCTGGAGGCCTGGCGGTGGCCGAGGTAGCTGAGCATGGAGGAGGCAGCAGTGGGACGGAGCTGGGGCTGGACATGGAGGAGGGCCATGCAGGAAAGGCGGACTGCGGGCGGCATTGGACTTGGGACCCCAGAACTGTAAGATTAGACGTCTGTGTTGTGCCGTGCTGGTCATTTGTTACAATAGCGATGAAAACCCAAGGGAGAGGTGCGGACCAGAGGAGGGAGGCGCCGACCTGTGGCCTGGGCCTAGCACCTGGAGTGCATGCAAGCCAGGCCAGGCCAGCAGGGCCACTGCCACCGGGGAGCTGGCTGTGATGCAGTGTCCTGTGACCACCAGAGACAACGAATAAGAAAGCCAAGTTCAGAGAGGCTACAGAACACCACCAGGGCTGCACAGCTGGGGTCAGAACCTTCGTCCCATGGCGTCCAGGTGGTGGCCTGCTCTGGTCCAGGAAGGTAGGCAGTGGAGGGACGGGAGACAGGACCAGCACGCAGCTCTAAGCGCCTGCAGGTGAGTGTTTGCAGATCTAAAGCCAGCCAGTGGGGACGTTCTCTTTCCACATGCAGCCACATGGGTGCAGGTGGGCGGGACAAAGTGCCCGATATTGCCTGGGAGGGGTTTTGCCAACCAGGTGTGGTGACAGGCAGGGGCTGAGGGTGTGCGTGAGAAGGTTTAATAAAAGGATCAGGGAAAATAGTCTGGGTAAAGAGGCCAGGCGTGGCGAGGGGCAGGGGAGGCAGACGCGGCAGCGCCATGTCCTGGGGCGGGAGCTGGGAAACTCGGTGGGTGCTGAGGCTGGTGTTTGACCCTGAGGTTGTGCAGATGTCAAGGTTATTGGTAACAAGCAAGACCATGTGTGGGCTTCCTGTGTGGTTTAAACTGAAACAGACTTTCCCTCCTGGCTCTGTGCAGCCATTACATCCACCCCACTGCTGCAACCAAGGACTTCACTACCTGACATTTTGGCCAATTGTGTCTGAAGGTGCAGCCTCCAATCTGACCCAGGGGCATTCTACCTCCGAGCTGCACCCCCAGCCCTATTTTTTATTCTTTATTTTGAAACAGGGTCTCACTAAGTTGTGGAGGGCCTCACTAAGTAGCTGAGGCTGGCCGCGAACCCAGATCTTCCTGTCTCAGCCTCCCAAGTACTGGGATTACAAATGTATACCATCACGCCCGGCCCTTTTTTTTTTTTTTGGTAGTACTGGGGATTGAACCTAGGGTCATTCTACCTCTAAGTTACACCTTTAGATCTATTTTATTTTGAAATAGGGTCTCACTAAGTTGCAGAAAATCTCACTAAGTTGCTGAGGCTGTCCTCGAACCTGTGATCCTCCTGTCTCAGCCTCCCAAGGACTGGGATTACAGGATGCGCCATCACACCCAGCTTCCAACCTGACCTTTGCAGTCAAATTTAATTCTACCCATAGAAGAACACCCTAAAGGGTTAGCATGCCCATTTTTACCAACAAGGAAATTCAGGTTCAGAGAGGTGAAGTCATATCACTATTCACACAGCTGGAATGGGCTGAACTGAGTAAGATGGAACCCATATCCCATAGCCTCCATTCCCAGGAACCCACAGCTTCTACCCCCAGGAAATCACAGCCTCCCCTCTCCTCCAGGAACCTATAGCCTCCGCCCCCAGGAGCCCACAGCCTCCCCTCTCCTCCAGGAACCTATAGCCTCCGCCCCCAGGAACCCACAGCTTCTACCCCCAGGAACCCACAGCCTCCCCTCTCCTCCAGGAACCTATAGCCTCCGCCCCCAGGGACCCACGGCCTCCACTCCCAGGAACCCACAGCCTCCCCTCTCCTCCAGGAACCTATAGCCTCCACTCCCAGGAACCCACAGCCTCTCCTCTCCTCCAGGAACCTATAACCTCCGCCCTCAGGAACCCACGGCCTCCCCTCTCCTCCAGGAACCTATAGCCTCCGCCCCCAGGAACCCATGGCCTCCACTCCCAGGAACCCACAGCCTCCCCTCTCCTCCAGGAACCTATAGCCTCCGCCCACAGGAACCCACGGCCTCCACCATCAGGACCTGAGAATTCTCCACCATGAAGGGTGGATAGAAAACTCATGCAGAGTGGACAAAAATAGAATGACTTAAAGGATGATCGGAGAGAAAGGACACAGAAGAGCTGAAAGAAAAATCCGTGTTCGCGTTACTAAAAATGATCCCTGGCCACATTGCACAATCAGTTATTTCTAGGAATCTTAACCCCGATCTTTTGGAAAAGCAGCCTGGTGTGAGGGCCTGACGTCAGTTAATCTCCACTTTCTGACAGCGCGTGGGTACCCGCGGTGCTGCCCCCGAAGGACGGCCGTGGCGGGGCGCGAGGCCCTGTCACTACTGCGCCAGGGATGGACTGGTTTATCCTCCCTGCCCCAAAGGCGGAGGGCGAGAGCCGCAGGTGATGGAGCCATGTCATTCTTCACGTGAAGGTGGCCATCAGTTAACGCGGTATCTCTGCCACGTCAGGGTTTCTTTGCATCTGTCTGCCACTTTGGACCTTTCTCCCTCTGAGAAGGGTGCAGATTTCTGGCCTTGCTCCTCTGAAACCCATGAGCAGCACCACGCCGGCGGAGGCAGTCTGGTTCATCAATGGCGTCCTCTCCCTGTGTTCTTCTAGGCAGCTGGGGTCGAGGGGGCCCTCTGGGACCTCTTCTGTAAAGGCGCTAATCCCACCACAGGGCTCCACTCTTGTGACCTGGCCCCCTCCTGGCATCTCAGCATCCAAATACCATCACCCTGGGGTTCAGGCTTCAACACGTGAATTTTGGGACATAAACATTCAGAGTATAACCCTAGATGACAGCAATTCCACTCCTCGGAATGTAGCAGAGAGCCGAAATATTCATTTACCCAAAACTTATACATGAATGTTCTTAATAGCATGATTTATAGTAGCTAAAAAACTGGGAACAATCCAAATGTCTATCGACTGATGAATGGTTAAATAAACTAAGCTACATCCATACAATGGACTATTATTCAGCAATGAAAAGAAATGAAGTTCTGGTACATGCTACAACATACATGAGCTGTGAAGACACTATTATGCTAAGAGAAAGAAGAAGATCACCAAAGACCACATATGCTTTGATTCCATTTATATTCAATGTACTGAACAGGCAGATCCAGAGATGCAGAGAGTAGACGAAGTGGCGTGGCCTGGGCCCTGGTGGGTGAGTGGAAGGCAGGGGCACAGGGCCGGACGGGAATGGGTTGCTTTTTGAGGTAACAAGAATGCTCCAAAAGGACATGGCGGAGATGGTCGAGAGCTCTGTGATTTATGGAAAGCTACCAATGCACACTGGAAATGGTGCCGTGCATGCCCGTGAATCCTATCTCAGGGCGGCGTGTAGAAGCATCTCTGCAGCAGCCTTTTTGCCGAGGTCGACACACCAAGGATGAACAAGACGGGCGAGGTCTCCACCATCGTGGCCAGCCAGTCTGTGTTGGGATGTGAGAAGCAGGAGAAGAGCTCACAACGTTAGAGGGCAATGGCCCTGGGAGAAGAGGTGTTCAGTTTAATACTGAGCTTCCTGGTGGCCAAAGATAAGGGGAAGAGACTGGGTCCTTACATTTCCAAGTGGCATCGAGCACGTGCATCGTGAAAGACACGTGTTTTCCTTGGGTTGCTTTCGCGGCATACTTTGTCCTGTGGATTTTTACCTGAGGCATTAATGACAAATTTTCTACCTCAATTCATGCAAAAACAACTAGAAACGTTTCCCCTGTGGACGTGGCTCCTTGTTCCACAAGGGCCTGCATTAGAAGTACGAGAGAGGGGGCTGGAGCGGTGACATGAGGCTCCATGGACCTCGCTGGCTTGGACACACTCATGGTGGGAGGTTCTGCCAGGGTCTGTAGGTACCACTGATATTTTCCTCTAAGTCTGGACAGTCATTTATGTACGAGGCACAGTTGCCGGTCAGGTGGTCAGGGAGCCCGGAGGACACTTTGGTGGTGACGTCTGAGCGACGTCACCAGGGGTGCCCTCGAGGCTGAGCTTGCGATGTGCAGTGTGTCTTGTGGGTGGAAGGTGGTCATCAGGGTGAGCCAGGTCTAAGTGGGCCTGGGAAGCCCCAGGGGCAGTTTGCAGATGGGAATAAGGTGCCCTCGTCTTACTTGCTCCAGAAGTTCTGGGAGTAAGGCGACTTCAGAACTGTGGGTGACGTTGCGGTCCCTCCCCAGGCTGTCTCTGACCACAGTCCCCCAGCAGTCGTGTCTCCTTGACGCCTCTCCACGTTGACTGGGCTGAGAAGACGGTGTCCTTGAGGAAGGTGTGCGTGTTGGTGTTGGGCCCAGGACTTCGTCTATCTTACGGGTGCAATGGGATGGTGACTTCTGTTGTGGGGGGACTGGCTCTCAGCACTGAAGCCGGGGTGCCTCCAGTGCTTCAGGGGTCGACTTTCTCCCCAGACCCCTTAGCTGCTTGCCTGGAGACAAGCCCTCTGCCATGGCAGACCAAGCACAACCCTCACAGTTGTGCAGAGGCACTGGTTAGAAATGCTCCGGGTCCCTCTGTCGACCATCTACCAGGTGGCCGGGTCTCTCTGGCACCTGTGTCTTCCTTTCCAATCCTTTTTGTAATTCTCAAAGTTGCAGGTTAGGGTGCAACATGGCTCTCCAACCGAAGCATTTCAGAATAAGCCGCCAAGATGCCTTCCCCCGAGACTCCCGCTGTGTGACCCTGGTCACCGGGACGGGCTCTTATGGAACCAGGGGCAGCTCTCAGCACCGGGAAGTGCCTCTCCTCCTCAGCCTGCTAAGTTCATCCTTGAGACTCACATTCTGTGAGTTGTTGCAGGCGTGTCCTTTGTGCAGAGAGGACCCCGTCAGGAGCATCCTTGCATGGCCGTCAGGTGCTTTGTCTGTTGTCTTCATTCCCGACATGCCCTGGTGGGCACTGACGCTGCCTGGCATTGGATCCAGGTGGCACGCCTGGGTGATGGAAGTCCCCGAGAGCGTGCGTCATATCCTGCCCTGCCAGGTGTCGGGTGCACCGAGGCAGCCTCGTCGTGGTGACGGTCACTTCAATCGCTGGATGAAGTGACATCTGCCAGGTTTGTCCATAAGTCAGTATATATTTAAAAATGTAGAAGCATGTGCATGTTGGAGCATAACAATTCTTTCTCCTCTCAATATTTTGTCTTGCGTTTCCTGAGAGTACTTGACTAAAAACCCAAATGAAGAATAGCGTGTGGACCAAAATGCTTCACACTGCTCCTGTTGCTAAGTTTAGTTAGAAAATGTTATTATCGAATGACCTCTTCTGAAGGGCATTTTGAGGGAACAAAGCAATCTTTGTCGTGGGGTCACTTGGGCCTTAAGGTTCCTCTTTCCCCTCTTTAGCACTGTGCGTGGGGACTTTGAAGCCATGTAAGTGTCCCCACGAGCCTCCCCCTCTACACTGGCTGACTTGTTCCTACAAACCCAGGCTTTCCTGTGTCTGCAGTGGGCTGTCTACGCTGCTATGATCGTTATTACTCTGGGTGCTTGGCTCCCTGGGGTTTGCCCCAGGGAAGCCCTGCCAGCTGGCTCCTGGGTCCCTCTGGCAGGTGGCCTTCCTTCTTGAGAACTTCCCTGCTTTTTGACACGACACACGCCATGCTCCTCTGGTCCCTGCCCGGCTCTGGGCTTGGCTGCTTCTCCAGGGAGCCTTGGCACCTGCCAGTGGCCACACCTTTATTCTTCAATTTGAGGCCGTTGCTCTAGCCAAACTGGCTGTGAGCACCGAGGAGGCTCCTTCCTGGCTCCTGGGAGGGTCCTGCTGCATGTCACCGGCACTTCTCTGCTGGTACCTTTGTTTGTTGCACCTCTGGGGACACCCGGCTCAGCCTGTCATTGATGGGCCCTGCCCCCGCAGCCTCCCTCCCTTCCCCCCAGAAAGGCTCCGCCGTTACCATGGGCCTGTCTGCAGCTCTTTTCTTTTCTATTCTGCTTATCTATTCTGCTTCAAATGAATCCCCGAATGTTGCTTTATCAAACCATTTGCCTTGTGCTCGGGCGGGGGCTGTTGATTGCAGATGGACATCATTTCTCCCAGCCTTCTTAAGGACCAATCACTATGGTAACCATAGCACAGAGAATGCCTTTGTCTCCTTAAAACACCCTTCAGAAAAAGGTCATTCGGCATTAACGTTTTCCCGCTACCACGGGCAACGCGGGCGGTGTTAAGCATCTTGTCACCACGCTATTCTTCTGTGTATATGTTTTTGGTCATGTAATTTCAGGAAACTCTCAAAACAGGAGGAAATATTGAGAGTAGAAAGAGCCCTAATGCTGCAGCACGTGTGTGCCTGTTCGTGAAAAAGAGGTTCCTTGGTTCTCCTGGCAACAGGGCAAGCTGCGCAGGCTCCTGGGCCTCTCTGGTCACTGCCCTCCCCCCGTGTGGGCTGAGGTTGGGGGCACCCAGCTCTCGTGGGGCCCAGAGACTGACGCTTGGGGGCAGGGGGGCTACAGAGGTGCCCCAACACACCGGGAGGACGGAGCCGTCACGCCCACCAGCCACGCAGGGTCAGACAGTACAGTTTTGTGGCTGTTCTCCATTGACCCATGAGACGCTGGTGTATGCTTCCTGCCTGTGGGGCCACCCTCAGCTCTCTCACCCCTTCCTCTCTCGGGGGAGATGGGGGGCGGAAGCACAATGGGGGGGTCTGCAGGTGCATTAGCACCCCTCACCTCAGCTTCTCCCCAGCTGCAGGGAGCTGGGTTGGCAAGCAGATAATCCTGCAGTGTATCAGGATAGAGCGGCCCTCCCACCCGCCCTGACCCCCAGAGGCGCCACCCAGCTGTTCTGCTGTGACTATGGCATCTTCCTCTTCTTTCTGAACAGTCTCCTTAAACGGCCCCCTGGATCGACGGAGGCAGCTGTTTCTCTAGCTCATACTTTGTGCCGGGCGCTCTGCTTATGGGTATTTTAGTTTAATTATTATTATTTTGAGATGGGGTCTTGTCCTTTGTCCAGGCTGGTCTCCATCTCCGGGGTGCAGGAGATCCTCTTGGTTTGGCCTCCTGAGTATCTGGGATCACAGGTGCCTCCACACCTGCTGCTTTGTACGTTTTAACCCCTAGTTGTCTCAGCCCAGTGGGGTGGGTGTCATGCTTAACCCCGTGAGGAAATGGAGGCACAGAGAGGCCCAACAGGTGGCCCTAAATGTGTCAAGTAAGAAAGAGGCAGAGACAGGATTTGAACCCCAGCATGCTGGCTCCCCTGTTCTTGATTTACCAGTTTTGTGTATTATGCACTGACTTATGATCACGGACGTTCTGGGATCTCTCTCCTGTCCTCTGAGCCTCTGATCCCTCCACCTCATGGTCCATCAGGCTACCGATCACAGCACTGTGTGTGCTCTGTCTCTCTCTCTCTTTCTCCAATGTCTCTTTTTCCTACGGTTCTGTCTCTCTCACACACATATGATTTCTTTTTTTTCTTTTGAAACAGGGTCTCGCTAAGTTGCTGAGGGTCTCACTTAGTTGCTGAAACTGACCTCAAACCTGCAATCTTCTTGTCTCAGCTTCCCAAGTACCGGGATTACCGGCATGTGCCACCATGCCCAGCTACACACAATTTTTGAATCACATTTTCCAGTGCGTGGGCTTCTATCTCCTGGGAACGAGGCTGTTCTCCAGTTTTACTATAGTGTCATTGTCCTCCCCAACCCGTCGTTTTGCAGTTTACCCAGTTGTCCCCCAAATGTCCTTTATGTGTTTTATTCAGTCTTGGACCATGAGAGACACAATTGCTTTGGTGCATGACGTGTCTCCAGTTTCCTTGGATCTAGAAAAGCGCCCGCAGCCTTCATTCCCCAAGACATGAGCAGCGTGGAGTGCAGGCGAGTTGGCCTGTAGAATATCCACAGGGCCTGTAGGAGGAAGAGGAGAAGGAGGAATGGGAAGGAAAGAGAAAGAGAAGGGGGAAGGGGAGGAAGAGTAGGAACCAGAAGCAAAAAAGTGTTATCTTCAGGGCTGAATGGAAATTAAATGAAAGGGATGTAGATGGGAATATGGATTCCCTGACTACACTTTTTTCATATGGCTTTGTCTTTTGAGCATCTAAAAGCTTAAAATATTCAAAAACTAAGTCAAATGTGATGACCACAGGCGTACCTTAAGGCCTGTAGAATGTCCCATCCTGATTAAATTTGGGTCCGGGGTTTTCAAGACCCTATGCGAGTGATTTTGTGTGTTTCTTGTTTCTCTGTCTTGTTAAATTCTATCACTTGGTTAAGAGGGGGCCAGATTTCCCCCATGCAAGACACCTTCTCCCTTTGAGGTCGGTAAGGACCCTGTGGGATGAGGAAGCGAAACATGTAAGTATCCCGTCCCCAGGGACTGTCACCCTACCACTGTGTTCCCCCCCATCGAGGCTGCAGAACAGGCCGTTCTAACCCTATCCACCCACATCTGTTAACTGGTGTTCTCTGTGAAAAATAACATTCTTTCTTCTTTAAAAAAAAAGTTTGCTATAGACTCAGTGATTCTTTTAATTCAATGTCTTCTAACCCGCCACCCTCATCGTTCTTTCCGATGGTCATATTGTTTTGAGTGTGTCCACAGGAGCCTCTTCCATCAGCTCTTGGATCCTTTGGTTGCACCCCATGAGTTCTTCCTGCTTCTACGCCTCCGGTATAAAACACGGTCCAAGCTCTCTGTCCTGCCTGAGACCTGGGACGAGCTGATTTGCTAAGGAGCTTCGTTACTTTAGAGGGCAGTGGTATCCGCACCTGCTCTGGGTCCTGGGTGTTAGTTCCTACAGTGTATTGTTGCTTCTGGCCCTTTGGGCGGGCAGAGCTGAAAGTCACATCTCCTTACCACCCATCCCACCAATCCGAGTCCAACACCACAGTGCTGCGCCCACTCCATGTTGGTATTCTCTTCTCTTACAGGGAGAA
>PVJS01001474.1:0-2500 GCA_004027185.1 Glis glis | reverse complement strand
GAGACGGGGCGGGTGTCTGGGGCTGCAGGGTTGAGGGGTTCTGAGAACCCCTGGAGAAGGACATGTGCTTGGGCTGGTGTGGAGCTCCACCTGTCTCCAGGTGTGCCAGGCCTCCACACTCAGGCTCTTCCTGGACCAAGCCCCTGCCGCTTGGTATGGTGGTAGGGTGGTAGGGTGGTATGGTGGGGTTACAATTTGGATCTTAGCTCATGTGTGGAAGGCTGGGTCTCAGTGCAGCAGCGTCCAGAGGAGGAGCCTCGGGAGGTGACTGGGTCACGCGGACTCTGACCTCAGGAATGGGTTGACTCATTGATGGGTTTGGGGGAGAGACTTTGTCATAAAAGCCAGCTCCCTCTGTCCTTCCTGGCCACCATGAGGTGAGTGTATCTGCTCCACTAGGCATGCCCCGCCATGATGTTCTGCCTAGACTTAGGCCCAGAAACAATGGAGCCAGTGACCACAGACCGAAAACTCTGAAACCATGAGCCAGAACCAATCTTTCCTCCCTTAAGCTGATTTTCTCAGGTCTTTTGTCAAGTGACAGAAAGCCGACTAACACAGGTGGAGAGGGCGCCATCCTGTCTGTGGGGCTCAGAGAAGGGGCCCGGGCCTACACACGTCCTCATCAGAATTTCAGCGACTTCTGCCCTCAGCTCTCCTCCGGTCCTTCCCTGGGAGGAGCAGGTGCCTAGGGTCCTGACCCTCTCGTGTCCCAGGGGTGTCCAGTGGGGTGTTCCGCCTCCTGTCCCTGCAGGCACCGGCTTTGCCATCAACGCCCTGTGTCTGTCTCTGTGCCCGGAGACACATTCCTCCTTCTGTGTCGTTCCTCCTCCTCTTCTATGATTAACCCAGCGCGGAGGGAGCGGGGATAACAGGGCGTTTCGACCTGCGGGTCTAACTGTGGCTGCTCTCTCTGCTGCTGTCCTGCTGGCTCTCTGTTTTACATTTTTGTCCCTGTCCCGCATTTTCCGCGGTTCCCTTTGACTGTCTACCGAGGCGTTTACATGCAAGAAGGAATCATCTGTTGCTACACACGTGCTCCTGCTTCCAACATTTGGCTCCTTCTCAATGAGAGAACAATTGAGCCAGTACGTTATTTCTCGAGGTGTATGTGAGCGCATGCACGTGTGTGTGTGTGTGTGTGTGTGTGTGTGTGTGTGTGTGTGTGTGTGTGTCAGGACAAGAGAGGCTCTGAGATAGGACAGCGGGACGGCGCCAGTGGAGCAGCGCCAGCGACAGGGGCAGGGAGCGCCGCCGCAAGGCGTACCGGGAATGCCAGCTCACCGCGCGCGTGCCTGCCACTGATAGCAAGTCTGCGCCGACATTCTGGACTGCCTCTCAGGAAGGAGAGCGGGTGGCACGGGCGACCTAGAGGATGCTCATTTAATTGGAAACCCAGCTGAGCCCCGGGGCGGCCGCGCGGAGGATCCACTGTTCCCCCGCACAATGGCGTTGGTTGAAGGTTGTATATAAGGTGGCCTTATTAAAGTGACAAGGCAGTTTAATTCCTTTGTGCACAATGATTCTACTTCATTGATTTACAATGGGAAGGATATAATTTTGCTCGTGTTGGCAAAAAGCTCAAATGTCAGGCTTTTCAAATTGCCACACTTGCCGCGCTCAGGATGAATAATGAATAAGTCACCTTTTGTCTACAGTTAAATATTCTTGAATAAATACAAAGAGCATAAAAGACATAAATGATTGCCTGATTTATATTTAAAATAAAGATCAACATTGTGATAAATGGTTGAAAATGCTGTGTGTGCAGCAATGTGCCTCTCTTGATAATCACATTATCAATTAGGGAGCAGCCCCCGTGGAGACGGTGTTGGGGTGCACGCCCGCTGGAGAACGCCTGTCAGCAGCAGGTGCAGGGGCGCTCGGCCGAGGGCAGCACCCTGCTGTCATCAAACCCTCAGGGTGTGGGGGCAGGAGTTCAGGGCTCTGGCCCAAGCAGGGGACTCTCACTGGCCCCGGTACCTCCAATGGGTTTGGGGTTGGCATCTGTCCTTTGGAAGGGAGTTTGTAAAAAACATGGAGCAGAGGAAGGAGGCAGATACACTGGAGCAATAGCAGCTCTGGCTGCCCATGCTGCCATGGGATCGAATTCTCTGGAGCTGCTGAGGGGGAGGGTGGGAAGGAATGTTTGGTGAGGAGCACATTACCAACTCCATGCTACCTCGAGTGAATGAGGCTAGTTATGCCTCAATGTGAACCAAAAGATCCAGCTTTTATCAGGAATGTGCATCTATGTGTGTATTAGTCAGGGTTCTCCAGAGACACAGAACCAGCAGGACTCGCTTGCATGTGTGTGTGTGTGTGTGTGTGTGTGTGTGTATAGAGATAGGTTTATTTTAAGGAAGTTGCTCCCTTGATGGTAGGGACTGGCAAGTCTGAAATCTGCAGGGCAGATTTTCCAGAGTATGCCTTTGGGGACTGTATCTTGTCCCTGGCTCCTCTCTCTCTCTCTCTCTCTCTCTCTCTCTCTCTCCTTCCT